>OVAY01001948.1:0-22715 GCA_900406395.1 Kernera saxatilis | reverse complement strand
AATTCTAAGAAATGCTCTAAGAACCCTTACAATTCTCAATTGATCATGCTCAATAATCTTCCAACTGCTTGTGCTTATGTAGGAATGGGGGCATGAAGTTGTACACATGTGCTATCCGTCCAGCAGCTATATATGGACCCGGCGAAGACAGGCATCTTCCTAGGATAGTTAATCTAGCAAAGTTGGGTTTGCTGCTGTTCAAGACCGGTGAACCGAGTGTCAAAACAGACTGGATTTATGTTGAGAATCTTGTCCTAGCAATCATCCTGGCTAGCATGGGACTCTTGGACGACATTCCTGGCAGAGAAGGAGAGCCTGTTGCTGCTGGTCAACCATATTTTGTGTCTGATGGTAAACATTTAGCCTTAAAACTTGCTTGCTAACTCGAGCTGAATTTTTCTAGATTGGCTACGTTGTAGGTTCCCCGGTGAATACATTCGAGTTTCTACGTCCCTTACTAAGAAGTTTAGACTATGACCTGCCCAAGTTTACTATATCTGTGCCTGTTGCGCTGACCTTGGGTAAGATCTTCCAAGGTGTCTACACTGTCCTATATCCATGGCTATCAAAGAGCTGGTTACCTCAGCCACTTATTCTTCCTGCTGAAGTCTACAAGGTAACAGTTTCTCAACTCATATATTCCAGCTGAGATCGCAAACCAACTTGTATGAATCTGTCGATCTGATGCAGGTCGGTGTTACCCATTATTTCTCATATCTCAAAGCCAAGGAAGAGCTTGGATATGTTCCATTCAAGAGCTCCCGGGAGGGTATGGCTGCAACTATCTCATACTGGCAGGAGAGGAAACGGAGATCTTTAGACGGTCCAACCATATTCACTTGGTTAGCTGTTGTACTGGGAATGTCAGCTCTTTTTGCTGCGGGATGGCTACCCGACATAGGACCTGTGCCTTTCCTTAGAGCCATACACCTCTTCTTCTTCCGGACAATCACGATTGTAAAGGTTGTCTTCATCATATCAGTGGTACTACACGTTGCAGAAGGAATCTATGCTTGGTCTCTGGCTAAACGAGTCGACCCTGGCAATGCAATGGGCTGGTTCTGGCAAACCTGCGCTCTTGGGTTTTTCTCAATGCGTTTTTTGTTGAAGAGAGCCAAAGACCACCAGGTTTAAATTAAATCCAGTCTTGTTACGATGTTGTAATGAGAAAAAGTTTTACATCAGTTAATGTTTTCAAGATTGAGAAACTTTAAATAAATAAAAAAAGATCTACATTAATCAGGATATTGCAATTTCTGAACAGCTCAAGGTTTCTGAAAGTACCTCAAAACACAAAACAGGTTAAGTTATTAAACTCCTTTTTGCCTGGACAGACAACTAAAAAGCCTAAACTAAAGATATGAATCATCATCATTCTAGTAAATAGAAGGTTGTTGGTTTTAAGACGACAAATATCACTTGGCTACTTCCACGGCATGGAAAGGTTGGTGTTGTTGTAAGGTCCTCCTGTGCCCTGGTGAAGAGGGCTTCCATGTCCTCCACAAGGTGACTCACTCATTGTGCCTCGAGATTGCGGGCTACTCGGAGTCATCAGCACTTGAGTTGGGGCCACATGCGGTAATGTGGGTGACGATAGTTCCATTTGACCCACATGTTTTGGTTCTTTTTGTCCTTCTGGTATGAAACTCCCAACAACAATCTGTGACGTGAGAGCCAAATGTGTCCTTACGTTGTTCTTATGAATATCAATATATTAAAGATTTGTATTTAGAAGGTAGAAATTACCTGAACAGGAGATGCTGCTATAAGAAGACCAGCTACACAACCACCTAAGACATTACCATTAGGACCCGACAAGGACACGCTTAAGCCTCCTGTCCTGCTTCTATGACCATTATTCTCCAGTAGAAGAAACGAGCCCGATAAAGAAAGAATCTCAAATCTCCCCTGATTTGCAATGAAAACAACTAACTAGGGTAAGAAGCAAAAAATTAAAGGAAAACACCAACATTGAAAAAGTATTTGCAAGCCGGATCTTGATACCTCATATGTAACGGTTCCACCAGATGCGGCGGCCTGGCGAAGAGTCACATTGGAGATGGTTCCATTAGCGGACAAGACACACACAGCGCGTGGTCCATTCTGAGAAAAGGCCAATATCTTTGATGATACATCCTGTCCCATGGATCAAACAGAAGAATCATAAAAATGTCAGCTCTTAACCCTGACAAACTCAAATGGACCTAAACTATCAGCACTACAAACAGCCACACACACATCATAATCTTTGTCATGTAACAGAACGTTTGATCAAGTTCAACATTCTATTATTGTTTCCAATAATGTTTAACCTTAAGACAACAACTCGCACTTCACATGATTTGGAGACCTAAGTGATTATTTACGGGAAAGATGAGCTAAGACAGACATCTTAGCAGTAAAATAAGGAAAATTCAAGAAGCTAGAATAAGATGCCTATTGAAACTTAAGTGTTCAAAAGAAGAAGAAAGAGACCTCTCCAGTCATCACGGTGAGTACATGAGGCGTAAATCCGACTCCTGTTGAACCTGCAACAACAAGAATCTGTCAAAGTCCACTAAAGATGTGAAGATTGCTGGAGGAGATTTAAAGGAGTTAAAAGATGGTTGAAGAAGCTACGTTAAAGGGCATATACGTAATTTGCAAAGGAATCTAATTCCAGGGGTTTCTCGAGGTCATTGTTTACCATATTCACCATTTTACTATATTCTAATTGATTGGAGCCGACACAGAAGATCCAAGCCACCAGAACTTTCCAATTCCAGCACGTGAGGTACAAGATTCCAATAGGAGAATGTGTTATATATAAATTACCTAAAGCTTGAAGCTTGTGCTTTTTGCTAGAACCAGGAGGTCGTCCTCTCATCTTCTTGACCGTAGGCGAGGTTCCTCCGCCTCCGGAGCCACCGCCGGAGCCACTAGGTTGGCTGACGGTGTAAGAAGGAGCTCCAGGAACCAAACCCAGCGACATTCCGCCGCTATCGGGTCCGTATTTCCTCGGCCTACCTCTCTGCTTCTTCACACGCCCACTTCCGGCCATGGTTACGGGCATGTTCATGTTCAGGGGAGGATTCCCGGCGGCGGCGGCGGCGCCGGCTGAGTTCTGTTGGTACCCCGGCGGTGGTGACGCCTCCGAGCTCATCGGCTTGTAGAGAGCGGTCCCGTCGGCGCCGCCGAAGGACAATTGCATGTTCTGAGACTGCTGCGGCGGAGCTTGACTGTGCTGCTGGTGGAGACCCATTGTAAATGGCATTGATTCTCTGCTCGTCGACATTAATCCTGTCTCAGATCCTGACATTTTTCCTCACTTTCCCAAACAAAAACAACAGGGGAAAACTGTTTAGCAGAAGATTCACTACAAAACCCTAGTTTCCATTGAAGCTCTCCGAGGAGAGAAAGTTGGAAATTTGAGCCCTAACCCTAAGCAACTACGACGGAGAAGGGAAAAGGGAAAATTGAAAATTCAGTTTAACCTCAAAGATTTAACAATTCTGCATTCCAAAGGATTTTTAGATCTCTCAAAACAAAAAAATTAGAAAGCGGATCGCGCTTTAAGGTTTTCGAATTTACGATTATTAAGATAAAGATAAAAACAAAGACTTCTACTTTTTCAATATTAAATTTTACAGAAGAATTTTTTTATTTCACAGGAGAAATATAGAAAAATCAAACAGAAAACATATCAAATTTACATTAAAAATTGAAAGAAAAAGAGAGAAAGGGAGAGAGAAAACTTACGATAAGGAGGCGAAAATTCAGGGAATAAAGCAAAGACAGATCCCTGCCTACAATTTTTAGGGTTTTATATATTTTTTAGACCAGAAAATATATAACGAGAGAGATTATGTCAACTATGTAACTATTAAATTTTAGTCTTCAAAAAAAACATATATTTTTAGCAGATTATCTCCTCAGTCAAATACTAAATACTTTCTTTCCAAAGTCTCTTAAGGCAATTACAAAACAATGTTTTTATAAAAGAATGGAGTTTATTTTACCTCCAATTAATATATAATATATCTATATTTTTTGATCATAGTATGCATATAATATGTAATTTTTATTAGGTGAATAATTATTTAACTGCAATTTTTTAAAATAAAATATGCAACAAATGATATAGATTGTGTTTTTATCAACAACATAGGTAAATTATTACTAAATAATGTTTTTTTTCTTAACTCATATCGTCAATGGTCTAGCATTAATGATGTTAGTTAATAGTAGTTGTGTAATGCATATCCAAATGGTGATACAATAACATAATTGATGCAACATTTGCTTTGTATTGTAAATCATAGCAGTGATTTGTGAGAAGTATAGTCAGGTGGTTTAGATGTTTGGACACATGTATTTTTAAAAACGATGCACATTAATGGACGACAAGTTAGACATAAAAAAATGGATATTATCTACATATGGATTTGATGGCATAAAATGATATTGCTGTAAAATGTTCTCTATAAATTATATGTTAATATAGGATGAATGTTAATGGCGAGCAGTTTGCTATTGCAGTTTTAAAAAATCCTTGTTTTTGTTGAGTTTTTATTTAATGAAATATCGTAAAATTTATGAGTATGACATTAGGAGATTAACATCAACAACGTTTTATATTTTTTTATCAAGCAATGTTGATTAACATATCATAAATGGTCATTATAGTTTTTTGGAAGTGACATGACAAGAAAATGGTACGTGATTTACTATCTGGCAACACAAGTTATAATACAGAACCACAAAAATGACTAAATACGTGAGAAAAGTAATAAAAAAAAAAAAAAAGATGACAACGGACTAGATAAAACTTACATTTCCATAATGACGTGCATGTTGTAAGGAGACTCGAGCTACCATTCAAGTAGAAGAGATCTCATAAGAAAGAGAATCACAATAATAATCATTCCATTAATAGCTCTGATACATACACATCACTCTTAGTGATGAGACATAAAGTGCTAATAACAAGTATGGCAGTGAATGGAATGATAGTTTTTGAGTAGTTTTTGAACGTATTTACCCGCTCGACCCGTTTTTACTATTTAATTTTTCATTCAGAGTTTACGTTTTAAAAACATATAAAAAGTGGTTCACATAACTGATTCAACGCTTGCTTTGTATTATTGATCACAACAATGACTTGTGAGAAACATAGTCAGATGGTTTGAATGATTAGAGATATGAGTTTGAAAAAACGATGCATATTACGAGATGACAAATTAACATCAAATATGTATATAATCCACATATGGATTTGGTGGCATAAAATTATATTGTTATACATTGCTATTACCACTTTTAAAATTCTATATTTTGTTGAATTTTTATTTAATGAATAAAATAATGAAATATGGGTGTGAAATTAGAAGATTGATATCAATAATATTTATATTTGGAAAGTAGCAAAGATAAATAATAGTATGACGTTTTTATATTTTATCAAGCAATGTTGATTACCATACTAAAAAAATTCATAACATTTTTTCTAAAAGTCACATGGTAAAAAATTGATATATGTTTTACCATATGACGATGCAGGTTATTACACAAAACTACAAAGAATTACAAACAAGGCACTAAAACTTACATTTTCGTAATTACATGTGTGTTGTAATACATAAAAGTTAAAAGATGGACTTCATATAATTTCATATTATCTATAATAACGGAATGACCATCCACATTTAAAAAATGGTATAAGTTAACAAAACATTTGGTTCCACATTTTAAAAAATAGTATAAGTTAACAAAGATTTGGTGATTAATACAAAATGTTTGTGGAGAAACATGTCCTCGTGGTGGAGCTGATTAGAGATTTGACAAAAACATTGGCGATGGCAGAATATTTGGTGGTAATTATCACTAGGTAGTTCTTATATATATTGATTATTAACAATGAATATGTGAGTTTCTTACTTACTCATCATTAGATTCGAACTAAAAACATGGTCAATCTTATTTTTAAAAAGTTTCAGAATTCAAACATTTACCTATAACCGGTATCTTATTTTATCTTGTTAAATTAAAATATTTTCTGATTAAAAAAATCAATGTATTGCATGAATTTTAATCTAATAAATATGTTTAGCACGTGAAAAGTTAAATAACATTTTTGTGAAGGAAAATGACTATAAAATCTTCAAACAAAAATTTGTGAAATTATTTAATTTCCTTATATTTAAATACTCAGGTTTTGAAAAGTTAGCAAAAAAAAAAAAAGTTTCGTTTAAACATCTAAATCATTTCCGTTAATTTTTCGTAACAGCGTCTCTTTTTTTCATTTATGAGTGTTTAAGTGACATTCCATATCCGAATCAAACCAACTGAACCATATGAATTAAATTGAACAAAATCCAAATTTAACGAAAAATAACTTAAAACCATAATGCTTGTTTTTCTCTAAAATCACGATTTATGGTAAAAAAAAAACCCTCTAAATTTCGGAATTGGACTTCCCACTTTTTTCCTATGAGATTGGGAGAAATATCAATGAAAATAACCTAAATGCATGCATACACAAACTAAAAATAAATCACTAAAGATGAAATAAAACAAACATGAGATGAACGAGTCGGAGAAGAAGATGTCACAATAATCTAGCATTGAAGAATTATATCTTCCCTCCATATTTAAAACGACGACCACAATATTCTACCGAAGCCAAGGTCATGAACATCGTCAACAAACAAATCCTCCCTCTGAACAACTTTGGAAAACTAGAGGTGTTTTCTATCACTTTCCCTTTTGCGAAGATATAAAGACAATTTTGGTAACTTAATGTTTGAATATTAACCTTATTTTGTTTAGTGAGTTAAAAAGAAAAAATTCTAATTACTCTATCCGATATTTCCAGAAAACATTAAACAATTTTTGTTGTTGTTTATCAAAAAAAAAAACGTTGCCACTTTTGCTGAATTCTGTAGATTAAAGTAAAATTCGGTTTGATTTTAGTTTGAGAAATCTTATTCCGGTGCAACTCAGTTTGGTTCGGTTTTTATAACCACCCTTATTTCAAATTCGATTAAATCTCATTTTCTACTAGGCATCTTAAGTAAACTACAAAACAAGTCTCCTTCTTAACAAGACGAGACTGGAGAAGAAAATTAACAGTTTCAAAGTGCGTTCTAACTTCTAACACTCTACTCCATCTTCAGCTTTCCGGGCTCTTCTTGTGTGGAAGAAGACGTTTAATTGATCAGCGAAAAGCAGATTCTTCATCTCCTCCAATTGTTTCCGGCTTCTCTCATTTTCCAAATCCAATTTCTCGAAATGTACAATCCTATCCCGAATCTTCATCATCTGTTATAACAATTTTGTTTTTTTTTTCCCATCAAAACTAAGCATAACCATACAAAAATGTTTATGGTAAGTTGGAGTTTATTACTAACCTCTACTTCTACAATCTCTCTGATGGCTCCTTCTACCTCCTGCTCTTCCTTCTCAATCAGAGATTTCGCGGCGGTCCAAGCTTTCTCTGAGTCGTTTCTAGCAGTTTCACCACTCGAATCACCATTGATATCTGTATATCAGAGAACAAAGTGTCACTAATGGGGTTGGCTTGGGATAGAAACAGACTGCAAATGTTAGCTTTGTCCTTGATACCTTGTCGATTTGGGTCTCCACCAGCGTTTCTGTCAGCCTCGTAGTCTACATCAGATAGAGCTGTCACTGCAGCTCGAGCTGCTGCTTCTGCAACATTTGTGCCAGCCAAAGCTGAAAGAAAAGCAGCCTGGAGAGGACATGATAGGAAGAATCTCATTCAGAGACAGCCACTGAGGTATAACAATTGAGACAGTACAAAATTATCTAATACCATTATGTAATTCCTGAATGCCCTTTATATGACACCTAGAATTCCATATTACAAGAGTTCAAGAATTTAAAGGAAGCCCCACAAGGTATTCATTTCTAGCTATAGGGTCTTAAAACGAGACATTTACAGCCCAGTGCAGAAACTGGACTGGACTATTCTTCAGCAGCCTAACAACACAACTGATTAAATTATTAAGAAGTTAACTGTATGTTGAACATTTAACACAAGTATGATTAACATAGAGAGAGAGAGAGAGCACAAATAGTCAAATTGTAGTGAATTTCAAACCTGAGCCATTATTGGGTTGCTTGCATCTGCAAGAGGCGTCAATTTCATCCGTTTATTGGGAGACGATCCTTCTTTAATTCTTCCTTCAGACTCAGGATCAGCAGAGCCCTTGATCTGATCAAATGTCTCTAAAGCATCCTCAGAGTCAGAGTCTTTTACATATTGTTCCCCAAATGGAAGCTTGACAAACTGAGAAACACAATCCTTCTCGGTTCTACCAGTAACATGCGGTGCAACCTTCTTCCAGTCATCTCCATAATGCATAACAGCTTCCAGCAGCTGCAAAGTTTCCTTCTCCGACCACTCTGTCTTTGACTCCTCACTAATCTCAACCCGCTTAAACTCCGAGGAGTTAATACCAACACGATAGTTACCACGGACATAGCACCTCGCACACAATGTCAACTCATACTGAAAAGAAAAAAGTACTTAGTTTCATTAATATAGGGTTTGCTATTGGCATATTCCTAGTATTATCATCCAAGTGACAAACTCAGTGAAACTTGTATGGCTGCAACACAAGATACGGTTCAGGGACAAAAAGGATATCAAACCTTATCACAGGCAAAACAAGCTACGCTGCAAACTGACTTGCAGCCATTGCAGATTTTCTTGGCAGTTTCTTTAACCGTTGTGGGAGGATCAGAAGCAGCATCGCCGGCGGATTTTCCGGCCTCCTTTTCGTCCCACTTGAGCGGCTTAGCAGAGGCGGAGCTAGAATAGTTGATAAGCCCCCATGAGTCGAGGAAATCAAATACGCGACGAATAGAGACAACATCACTGACGAGAGTTCTCCGAACGTCCGTGAAGCTAATCTTCCGAGGATGGTCGTCTCTGTACTGCTTGATGATTGAGTTCCTCAAGTACAGGTAAAACCTAGGGTTTTTTGACGAAGATCTCGAATCGAAGAATTCCGGCAGCGACCGGACCTCGCATTCGTTAATGTCGGTCCACGAGAACCACCCTAATCGGTAAGATCGACGGTACCAAATACAAAATCCATAAGAAATAGTGAAGAACAAAAAAAAATGTAAAATCAAAGGTTCCTCGACGTTGCAGACTTACGGGAGTAGCTAGGTACGTAGATACAATCGATATCCGAAGAAGAAGACGGCGGTTGAGTAGACTGCGAAGCCGCGGCGACTCCCGACGGAGTTTCAGGCATAACAGGAAGAGATAGAGTAATCGGGAGAATTTCCCCAGATCCGCCGGAATTCGAAGCTTTCGTGGCCATGGCGTTCAATTAACACCACTTCGCCGGAGAAGGAAGAGAGAGAACCAAAAAAGCTAGATTCGGAGCGGAGAAACTTAAAAGTCCGACAGCTAAACGGGTCCGGGTCTGGGTCCTGATCAACGTCAAGTTCCGCATCCGAGTCCGGTCTAGGTGAACCTAGTGTATAAATTTTTGCTTATCGTATAAATTAAGAGGCTTGTCTCAGTATTTAAGAGAATAATAAGAGGTAGTAAAAAAAGATTTAATTAAAATTTTATATTAATTTTTTCGTATATACATAANCGTATATACATAATTCGTGATTGTTGGCTGACTTTTTTTTTTTTTGACAAATAGATTTAAACATCGTTTTGACTTTTATTTGGATTGGATATAATTCGAATGTTAAACACTATGTTTTACAAAACAAATTTTAATTTTAATTTTAATTTAAAAAATAATGTTTGCTTACATCGAAAGACCTATCTATAATTTTTTTAATATTATATCTAAATAGCATTAAATGCACTTAAATTGTTTCTATTTGGATATAATTTGAATGTTAACCATTGTGTTATACGTAATTTTTTTTTATAGTAGAGAAGTGTAAACCTATTAAGATATATTCTGTCGTATGTATTTTTCGTTTTTTCTTTTTAGAATGGACAGTGGACACATCGATGAAAAGGGATAAATAAAAGAGAAAAAGCTAATGACAGAAATTTGCAAAATAAAAATAGTAACTGTTTTTAAACACTCAAGAAATTTAAAAACTCAAAGAAATTCTAGATGGAAAATATGTGAACAAACTCTTATTATTGAGTAAAGAAGAGAGAGAGTGAGTGTGTAAACTGGAACACTTAACACATGGATCCAGCCAAGAGCATGAACGAAACTCTCTTTTGCTCTTCTTTCCAAGTTTTCAGTCCACAATCTTAGCTTTCCGGTAGCTCTCTACCGAATCCACAAGTGTTTCCTCCAACGGCCGGAAAGTCCAACCCAACTTCTGTAATTTCTCTGAACTCATCGTCGCCCTTTCTTCCACGTCGATGTATCTGTGACATTGCATAAGTAGAGCTTGGATCAAAATTAAGATCTTGAAGAAACTTCACACACTGATCTAAATGTTAGTGACATTGTTTATTGATGAAATCAAACAATGAACCCACATCAAGTATTCTCTTTTTAAAGCAAAAAAATTGCAGACCAACAAAAAGAGCTTATTAAGGTTTAAGGGTTTTCACTCAAATTGTGAGCAGAGAGATGTGTTGTTGTTTGCTTACCTCTTTGGGTAGTTGTAATTTGGGTAAAGACTTTTCAGCTTCTCAACCACAACTTGTTCTTTAACCGTGTGGGATACGCATATGTATCTTCCTTCAGCTTCTGCTTTCTCATAAACCAAGAGTAAAGCTTGAGCCACATCACGCACATCTACCACAAGTCGCACTTGGTTCTCCCGCGATTCAAAACCCTCTGCACCACAAAAAAGTAAAATCAAGACCCGAGATTCAGTATTCACCAACCCATTACCCATATATACCAAGTTCCTTCTAACGGTCCCAGATGTGATGAGGCTTGTTTATACCTTTAAGAAGCTTGACAAGAGCAAGGCTACTAGCATTTACTGTGTGCTGCTGCAGTACAGGTCCAAAGACCATGGTAGGGCAAATGCTGACGAGATCAATCCCGGTTCGTTTTGCAAATTCGAAAGCTTCACTTTCTGCTCGTGTCTTTGACAGACAATACCAATTCTGCCAGAGGGTCTAAACTCAGTAAAAAAACAATTTGGAACAAAATGAAATATAACAAGTGAGATCAGGGATTCAGGACGCATTAACCTCAGTTTTTCTGCAATATTCCTCGTCAGACCAACAGGTCTCATCTAACACTTGATTCTTTGACCACATAGGATTCAACATAAGCGCAGCTGCAGAGGAAACATACACAACACGCTTCACATTTGCTTCAACGCATGCCTTGAGCACATTCAGCGTGCCATCCACAGCGGGTGCTATCAATTCTACCTGCAAAACCAATGGAAGCAGAGTGAGACAATGTAAATTTTTTCAGCATATGTAGCCAAATGAGCTATCAAGATCCTCACCTCAGGATTTGGGACTGAAGATGATGGAACCGGGCATGCGACATGGAAGACGCCGTTGCAACCTGCAATAGCAGATTGAAGAGACCCGTAGTCCAGCAAATCAGCCTTGAAGAGCTTGAGCTTGTCACCGGCTTTCTCGAGCTTCTTCAAATGAGCATACTTTTCATTATCTATAAACATGAACCCATGTGAAACTCTTGATCATAAAAAACAATAGGATTATGAAAGACGAACATCAAACAAACAAATTCAAAAGCTAAATCTGTGAAACTACAAAAGAATCACACGCGAATATCAACTTAAACCACAGACTTCTAGTTTCACAAAGACACAGATGAGCTAAAAATTCGGATTATATGAGATTACTCATGATAATATTCCGATCAAGTAGAGATCGGAGACGATAGAATGGAGAGGAGAAGAAGTACCAGGGTCTCTGACAGTGCCATGGACGAAGTAATCCTTAGAGAGGAGAAGATCGACGACCCATGAAGCCACAAACCCTCCGGCACCGGTTACGCATACCCTTCCTTTCTCCACCACCGCCATTTTCGATCTCCGAGAAAACAAAAAACAAAAAGATTCTTCTTCAAATCGGTCGCGAGATGTTTCTTAAATCTTCTTCTTCCTTATCCAAGTGCCAGGTGGGTACTGTTTGACCATCTGCCTCCACTACGCTCCATCTCAATCTCCTTTCTTTGACTTTTTGACTCCATTTTTCGTTTTTTAAAACAAAAGTCCATGGCCCAAACTATATATATGCTAATTTTCTCCGGCCCATATATATTAGATCGCATCTCCTAACGCTACGTGGAGAAATTACAGCCGCAGGATGTTTACTCACAAACAAACTGATTACACTGAATTGCCACCACTTAACCGTCTCGGCGACCGGTTTAGTTTCGCAGTGGGCACCAAGCAAATGCGAATCAAAATCAAATCGCTGCTTTGCTTTCTTTAATTAATTCCAAATCGAATCATCAGAGTCAAGCAAACATCGAAGAGATCCAAAGGATTTAGAGCCCGAGACCAGAGTCGTATCTGAATCAATGGCTAGCAGTTGGAGAAGATCAATGGGGAACGTGAGGTCTTTCGTCGGAAATTCCATGGGAGGTCTTAGAGGAGGTCAGAGTCTCGCCTCTTGGCTCGTCGCCGGAACTATTGCCTACTTTCTCTGGGTTAAGCCAGCTCAGGATCTCAAAAAGGAACAACAGGTACCGATTTCGACACACTCAGATTCCACATCCATCAAAGTTTTTATGTCTATAGAATCTCCAATTTCAATTTCAATTTCAATTTCCTCGGTTGTCTCTGGATGATTAGGCTAGGGCAGCTCTCGCAGTAGCCGATCCAAATCAATACGTCGAGAAGCGGAAACCAATCGCTGATCCTCAGGTAAATTCCCAACATCAATCATTTGCGACTTTTTCGTTAGGATGTTGATTCAAAATAGCAATGGTTTTTGTATGCTATTTGCAGGTTACTGGTCTGATTTATGGAAACAAGAACAAAACCGATAAACCACAGGATTAAATTTTCTGTAAGCTGTAAGTTAGCTTCTACAGTTTTGTCCAGTTTCATATAGCTAAAAGATCATGTATAGACGCTATAGTTGTGACTTACATACAACGAATAAAAGATGGAAACCTTTTTCTGAAGGATTTTATATTCATTGTGAGGTTGAGAAAGGATCTGAAACTTCGTTTTGACTCTCAACCTCAAAGTATGTCTGGTTCTTTAGTTCGACTTTGAACTGAAACCTTACCTTCCCGGGATTGATCATCTTCTTAATATCATGTGATGCGATTGACAATGAACCTCTGTGTTTTGTTGAGTATTATATTGAAGTTCTTTCGTGCTTGCAATCGAAGAGTTATGACTGGATTAGATATTCGCTGATCTTATTGCGTGTTTGGACGGAAGACTCATGTTTGGAGCAATATTCTTTAGTGTCCTTATCTTGGATGTTCTATGAGTTGGTCAGATGGGTTTGGTTTATTCTGTTTTGCGTCCTTGGATTGATTCGATTTGGTGTGTGTGCTACTTTCTTTAATCCTCCCCATACTTGTATCAGACTAGTGAAGGCTTTTTGACTTTGTATCCATAGGAACCTTATGCTAATGCGTTGCAAGTTCTTTGGTAAAACCTTAAGGATCATGAGTTTAGACGAATTTGGTACAGAAAAGACCCCAAAATGTTTGGCACTAATTTAGGAATTCATGATTATAATTGTTTTTGACAAAGTTAATTTATTGATGTAGCCTCATACATTACCTGTAATTGCTTAGTTGGATCCATTTCCAGTGTCACTTATTCCACCGCTGATCTTGACTTTTGAATCAATACAAAACGTCTAAACCAATTGCCAAGTTAAGAAAAAATCCATTACTTTTACTACTATTGAAGAGAATAACATTTTGTAATTGAGTCTCTCTATCTTCATTTTGTTCATTTATAAAAAAAATATTTAAAGAAGAGAATGGTAAAAAGCTTGTCGTCCGTGATGCCATTTATAGTCAGGCGACCAGAAAAAATGGCTGTAAGAGATAAAAAATTATGTTAATTTGGTTTTTACTGCCCAATAAAACGCGAGCAGGATTTGGCGGTAAGGATATTGCGGCAAGGAATTACGGAAGTTTTTTTTCTTTTTTGTCGACAAAAAAAAACAAGTTATAAATATTATTTTGATTTTTTCTTCTTAATTCTTGTTTTATCCATCCGTTATATCGTCGAAAATACAACTTTCAACCCATTATAAATGATGATCCTCACTTGAAAATAAAACAAAGAGTTCCACAAATGATTATACAATAGACAATTTTATATGTTCCTACAAAAATTTACGATAGACAGTTTTGTATATCACATTTGCGATAGACATGTTTATTCTTAATATACGGAACTACAAATGGTTCTACATGCACCATGTTATACCAAGACAAATATAAACTTTCGAAATTTTTATTTTCATTAATTTACAATAATTTAGTTTTTAAAAATTGAACTTTAAATTTAGTATAAAAACATTAGTTAATTCTTAATCAACCACTTTCCACCATTTTTATCCCTTTTGTACGCTTGATTTTTGAAAGAAAATGACTAGTCGAAGTTATTTTTACTTCAAAAAGGAAAATTATAAAGACGTACCAAATTTCTCCTCCATTTAACATTTTCATTTTGACAGGTAGGACCAATAAGAAACGTCGCACAAGTCAACACCAACGACGCGTTCGTTGACCAAAATAGTCTTCGCCGTCTTCTTTGGTTTATCATCCTCTCTGTTGAAGTCAGGAGAGCTTACAAAAAAACTCACAAAGAAGCGCTATTCAATCAAAACACACCACACATGGCTGCGCTCCCCATCTCCGCCTTGTTCCTTCTTCTTCTCTTCGCCGCGTCGTCACCGGCGGTGGCTCAGCAACCGTACGTCAACAACCACCAGCTGGCCTGTCAGGTCCGCGACTTCGACAACATAACCAACGGCTACACCTGTAACGGCCCAAGCTCTTGCCGCTCCTATCTCACTTTCTGGTCTCTGCCACCGTACAACACGGCGACCTCCATCGCCGGACTCCTCAACGTCTCCGCCACCGAGATCCAGTCAATCAACGACTTCCCCACCGTAACCGCCACAATCCCCACCCGTCAACTGGTCGTTATACCGGCCAACTGCTCCTGCTCCGACGGCGGATTGTACCAGCACAACGCCACTTACAGACTCTCCGGCGATAGAGAGGAGACGTATTTCTCGGTCGCCAACGATACCTACCAAGCTCTGTCCACTTGTCAAGCCATGATGTCACAGAACCCTTACGGCGAGAAAAATCTAACCGGCGGATTAGACCTCCTCGTCCCTCTCCGATGTGCTTGCCCCACCGAGAAACAAACCGCCGCCGGATTCAGATACCTCCTGACCTACTTGGTCGCTATCGGAGACAGTATCTCCGCCATCGCCGAGAGGTTCAGGAGCACATCCGCCGCCGTAACCGACGGTAACGAGCTCAACTCAAGCAACATCTTCTACTTCACGCCGCTTTTGGTTCCTCTCAGGACTGAACCTACCAGAATCGAGATATCTCCGTCGCCTCCACCGCCGGTTGCTACGCCGCCTCAATCGCCGCCGGTGGATCCTTCGGGATCTTCTCACAAATGGGTTTTCATCGGAATTGGAATTGGAGCCGGTTTGCTTCTCTTAATCTCACTCTTAGCTCTCTTCTTCTTCTGCTTCTACAGACGGAGATCGAAATCTTCGTCGTCGTCGTCGATGGAACAGATCAAGCTCACTGATTCATCTACCAAACAATCTGTTCCCACAACAACAACTCCCGATTGGTCAATCGATTTATCAAAATCCTCAGAAACATTCGGTCTCAAATCCGCAATCGAATCTCTAACTCTTTACAGATTCCACGATCTCCAATCCGCTACTTCGAATTTCAGCGACGCAGACAAAATCAAAGGCTCGGTGTATCGCGCATCGATCAACGGCGACGATGCGGCCGTGAAAGTGATCAAAGGAGACGTTTCTTCCTCCGAGATCAATCTCTTGAAGAAGCTGAATCATTCCAATATCATCCGTCTCTCCGGTTTCTGCATCCGTGAAGGAACCTCGTACCTTGTCTACGAGTACTCAGAAAACGGATCGATTAGTGATTGGATTCACTCATCGGACAAGAAGAAAGCTCTGACATGGAAACAGAGAGTTGAAATCGCTCGAGACATAGCTGAGGCATTAGACTACCTCCATAACTACGTAACCCCACCTCATATCCACAAAAACTTGGAATCCACCAACATACTTCTCGATTCTAATTTCAGAGCCAAGATTTCGAATTTCGGTGTAGCGAGAATTCTTGACGAAGGTGACCTTGATCTTCAGTTAACCAGACACGTTGAAGGAACACAAGGCTACTTAGCTCCGGAGTATGTGGAGAATGGAGTGATAACTCCGAAACTAGACGTGTTTGCTTTTGGAGTTGTGGTTCTTGAGCTTCTTTCTGGGAAAGAGGCAGTGACGATACACAAGGAGAAGGAAGGAGAAGAAGTGGAGATGTTGTGTAAAGAGATAAACAATGTGCTTGGAGGAGAGAATGTGAGAGAGAAGCTAAAAGCGTTCATGGATCCATCTCTAGGGAATGAGTATCCGTTGGAGCTAGCTTACACCATGGCTCAGCTTGCCAAGAGCTGCGTCGCAACTGATCTTAACTCGCGGCTATCTATCGCTCAGGTTTTAACCACTCTCTTGATGATCGTCTCGTCCTCCATCGATTGGGAGCCTTCTCATGATCTTCTTCATGATTCGGGCTCTCTTGACAACTAGGTTTTTTTTTTTTTTAGTAACAAGTATTTAGATTTTAGATTTTGTGTAACAGATAAGATAAGGACCACACGGCTAAAAAAATTAAGGTAACATATAAAATAAGTACCACACTGTACAACAAAAGTAATAAGAAGATATGATAGAGAAACTTTGTTTAGATCTTGGCATGTTGATCCAGTAGTCTTTATGAGTAACTCTGATTTTCTATTAAGCTCAATACTTAACAAAAGTAAACACAAACTAATTAAAAAATATTGATGAAAGTTATTAATGAAATAGTAAAAGAGAAGAAAACAAAAGGAAAAATGATACAAGTGAACAGAAACAACTATACCTTTATAGACAAAATGCTTATCAGAGAGATTAAGTTCTATATCTGGTCATGAGAAATTTCCCACATCTTTCGTCCCAAGTTTTTTCTGCTCAAACTCTTTAATTGTTTTCACTAGCTTCTTCATGTTGTCGTCATACACATATGGAAGCTTCTTGTACAATGTCACCTTGTCCTTGGCTGAAATAGGTAACATTTCTCTGCAAAGCTCTTCGTGCACAGTTATGGTGTTATGGTAATGGTAATAACGGATCTTCGTCTCCGTCTTGTGTAGTGTTTTGCCTACTACATTTTCAGACATGTGAACTCCTGTCGCAAACGCGTTCTTGGCTTGGATCGCATATTTCCTATCACGGCGTATGTTTGTTCTTGATTCCTTAAATAGCAACTTCTCAAATCCCCATTGCCTGAAAATAACCCACAAAAACAAGTGCTCTCCTTTTCATGACCTTTAATATGCAGAAACATCAGAAACTACGAGAAGTGAACCAAAGTGAAAGCCAATTTCCAGATTCGATCCTAATCATAAGCTATAAGTCAATATTCCAAAATCCTATCACTAAAATCGCACAAGAAACTTGTCGATTCCAATTGCATTATAAGGGGAATCAAGAAGCAATACCTGGGATAATCTTGAGAGGAATCGTTCAAGCAAAGAACACTAGACATTGGGTTCTGCTCAATCGTGAACTGAGTGTTATCGGAAAACTCGGCGAGGACAGATTCGAGTGTATTTCCATCGGGCAAATAGATGTACTCATCAACATCGAAGAAGAAGGTCCAATTCGCAGCGTGTCGATACCGATGCAAGCAATCATTAACGATCAAGAACTGATTGTAGTAGTAGCCATCGTACTGAGATTGGTCACGAATATCCTGAAGCGTGACTCTTCCGGCTCGAATCCACGGCTCAAGAACCTCCCTAACTTCCGGCGAAACTCCACCAGCATCGTGAAAGACGAAATGCGAGCTGTCGCCGAAGAACCAAGCGTGGTAAGCCATCCACTCCCTCATACGCGACGAGCTCACGTTTCCGTACAGAGACGAGCCACAGTAGAGGTACTCGTACGGATAAGGCGGCGAGAACTTCGATTCGTTGTAAGATCCGGCTGATTCCTCTAGCGTCGTCATTCTCTCGAACAGTTTCGGAGATTCGCCGTAGTAAGCGTTGAGGATGAGCTTACCTCCGGAATTATCGGCGTTAGGGTTCGATTGGAAAGTGCAATTGACGACGACGACGGTGTAAACGCGTCCGTATCCCCAATCTGGTAGAATCTTCTGTGCTTTAGCTCGAATCGAAGTTCCATTGCTTGATAACCACTCACACTTGAACCATGGCTTCCCGAACGTGTGGATCGGCTTCGACGCGAGTCCGACAACAGCAAATGTCGCCGGACCGCCTCGGTAAGCTCCCATCAGTACGAAAAGCGCCGCCGCGTTCCCGAACGGTTGGAAAACGCGCTTGTTCGGATCTGAGGGCTTCGAATAGACGGAATCGTGCTTCTGGGAAGTGGCGGAGAGAGAGGTGGTGAAATTCTCAGCTGCAGACGATGATGCGGAGACTACGGTGGTGGTGGTGGTGGTGGTGACGGCGACGGGAGAGGCGGAGCAGGGACGAGCGGTGGAGATGAGGCTGTGGTAGTAAGGAGGGAGGTTCCAGATAATCATGACGAGGGAGAGAGCTAGCAATGTAGCAATTAATGGCTTCTTCTCGAAAAAGAATTTGACGGTGGTGGTGGTCACCGGCGGGAAAACCTCCTTCCTCATGGTTTATTTACCGGCGCCGGTGAGTTTAAAACGCACCGTTTCGTACCGGTTTGAAATAAATAAAATAAAATTTTTAAAATAAAAGTGACGACAAGCGTCAGAGAGAAGTGACCAAACTTTGCCGACACGGCGTTGGATTATGGAGAGACTCGTGGTTGTCTCTCATGAATAATAATAAGTTGTGGAGGTTGTAGGAATATAATAATAGGGCTTGGATCTATTATGAATTATGAATTACGAAAACGACACTGCATCTAATTGTAAAGTTGGATCGTCTGTTTAAATTGCTGGCTCCCAATTTGACCACCTCGTGGGACCCATGACTCGTGGCAAGTTGGCGTAACGATTGCTAACTTGATCATTTGTTTTCTGTTACTAATCGAAATCATCATCGATGAAAGTTAAAAAAAAAAATAATAAAAAGAGGTTTGGGAGAAAAAGTGAAAAAGATAAATGTGGATAGAATAGTTAAAGAGTTAGTGAATTCGCAGCCAAAAGATAAAGAGTTTCGAAGTTCCTTTGAATAGATTCCGGTTAATTAAAAAAAATTGAAAGTAAGTATTGAACTGTCAAAATCGAATGGTCTTGATACTTGATAGGGCTAAAATAAATAATAGAAAATATAGTGAATTAAAGAAATATTTTTCACAAATAAACGATTGGAGATTATAATCTATTTTTAACCATGGTGATTTAGTTGTCAAACGGTTCATTATGGAATTAGAGGACCAGAATTCTAATATTTTCATTATTATTTCAATAATGGTTAGCATCGGCTATGAATATTATTTTTGGTATGAGATTTTCTGGTTATCCAAAAAAACACATTTATACATTAAAATGTCTAGAAAATCATTTTGGTCAAATACAAACGTTAACAAAATAGTTGCTTAACAATTTTGACCATTCTCTTGAATTTATCATCTTCTATAAGTGTGTCGGTTGTTCAGCTTGTTATGTGTTTCAGTGTTGATTATATTTGTTCAATATTTGATTAGACCATTCATTTAGTGACTCGCCGTTATTCAAAGTCTAAAGTCGAGAGTGAATCAGTCATCAATTCATGTTCCTTCGAATTGGTCAATAGCTCAATTTCAGAAAGCTGCCCATGTAGAAGTAGAATTCAGTGAACTGCAAACTCTTGGCATCTTACACCCAAAAAGAGCATTTGACGTATTTTATTAGAGAACGAATCTCTTGTTAGGTCAAAACTCAAAAGTTGCGCCATATATATTTACACCCTCAACTAAAAGAAAGGGTTAAACATAATATTCGCTATAATTGCAAATCCTTAATGTAATGCTTAGAGTATCATCATCCCTGAATTGATTAAAAACATGATGTTTTCCTTCGATTATGGAACTCGTGAGACTTAAAAGTACAGCAAATGCTTTTTGTTTTAATAATAACAAGCAAATGTAAATTTAATGCGAATACGATTGCATGCTTATTCCGTTTGATAATCACAGCTAAATCCAGTTAAGACTTTACATTTTGTTTCAAACTTAAACGTCAATAAAGGAGACCCATGTGTCACATTGGAAAACTGAATGGATACCCTATGTATTAAAAAAAAAAAAAAAAAAAATTGAGTTTCACCAATGTGATATCCATTACTCATGGACAAATCTCTTTTATTGCGGCATTATATTTGTTAATAAGCTTTTTAATATATATTCTCCTTTCAGTTTATTTTATAGGATGCTTTTCAGGTTTTTATACAAACTTAAAATTTATTTCATATTTCTTGACCATTTATATTCTATAATTTTTTTTCATGATTGATAGAACTTTATTTTATTTCATATTAAATTATGTTTTTATTGTAGACGGAATAAAAATATATATAATTTTTACAACTTCTTAATCTCTGCGATATTAACTGAGACATTTTATAGTTTAAAATGGATAAGAGTTTTGATGTATAGAGATCTTGTTGGTCGAAGTTGTTAGAATCAATTCAACTCCTAATCTTAAGGACGTACTAGTCATGTCTTGATTGGCAATCATGCTTGCGCATACGAGTCATTACTTATTAGCGATTAACGCAATGTACATCATCTTTGCGGAAACTTCTCACCGACAAAGAGAATCTTGTGGGTGAATTGTTTTAGACTTTTAGCTTTAGCTTCCATGGCAAAAAGTAAACTATGCTCGTAAATAAAAGAAAGTAAACGAGTACTGTTATGAATTATTATATGGATGTCTTTTATAGACTTATATTCTAGAATTTTCTAGATTTACTTGTAGTCTAGGTTTTATTTTGTCCCCAAGTAAAACCTTCTTGTTGTATCCCTATATAAAAGATCCCTTATTCATTGAAATAATACACATCAATTCCTCCATCTCTTTTCTCTGTTTATAACACGTTATCAGCACGAAACCCTAGCCACTGAGCAAAACCCGAGCCACTGAGCAAAACCCTAGCCACTGAGCAAAACCCTAAAAACTGAGCAAACCATAGTGTTCCTTAACCAGATAAGTTTTCTGATAAATTCACGGATTTTGCACGGTTACAATATTTATATATTTCTGCACGATTTTCGCACAGTTTGTATACTGTTGATTTTGTAGTGCACGATTTTTGTATATATGATATACTAATTGTTATATATTTTTTATAGATCTGATTCACTCGGATTTTGCACGAAACCCTAGCCGTCTAAGCAAACAGAGATCTCTATCAAAATCTCTAGTTGAAATCCAAAGTCGATTCCTCGGTGGACTCTCCGCCGATTCTGTTTCTATTCCTCAATCTCTTCCCATCGAGATAAGTACTATCTACTCCTCATATTAATTGGATCAGATCTATTTATGACCTAGTTATACAGTGATTTATGCATGTTTATGCTTGATATTTCACGAACCCGATTTTTGCACGAATCATCTGCAATTGATTGTTTGTTTCTTCAGAAATCTGTTTCACCCGGGTTTTGCACAGAAAAGTTATTTGATAAATTTGTACAATTTTATTGTGATTATATAGTTTAATTGCAATCTGAAAAAGTTGTCTGAAACTGTGATCATGACCTTAATGCTTTACTATTGTATTGATTTATTATCTTATTTGATTTTTAAAATAAAAATCGTTTATCCCAGAATTTGCATGGATTTTACTATTAATAGATATGCACTGTTTTCTGTACGGATTATGTACAGTGTTTTCTGTGATTGATTTGAATACTGTTGAACCCGAATTTTGGACGAAATCGTTTTATCCGAATTTGTTCATATCTGAATTTTTGTACATGTTTTGTACATACATGATTATAACTCGGATTTTGCACAGATTAATTTTATTCTGGAATTATAAGGATTTTCCAACAAACATGATTTTTGCAAAGAACCCGAATTTTGCAAAGAACCCGAATTTTGCACAGACATATTATAATCCGAAATCTGCACAACCCGAATTTTGCACAAAACAGTTATATCTTAGGTTTATTATAGATTTGCACTGATTTTGCACGGTTCTCTGCTGCTTCTTCGTTCATATTGATCTTGTGCGAAATTTGCACATTCCTTTCATCTAATCTCCTTTGGTGATATGAATTGGTTTATTAATTGAGAACCTAGTTACATGGCATGATAGGAACAAACTAGTATATGGTAATGTCATAATATTTTGTTTATACAATATGTGATTTGATATACTTTCATGATTATATTTCATTACCATCATCTATATAAGGGTCTCAAGTTCAAGTAATTGACCGTAATAGATCCACAAGTTTTTTAGAGCAATATAAAGAAATAGATAATCACCAGAATGTGATTACGTAAAAGCTCATTATGAGTTTCTGCATCTAAAGATTACAAGACTTGAAATCTGTAAATAAATCTCAACTATGTTGAGAATTAATTTCAAGTTGGAATTAT
>OVAY01001947.1:8620-22729 GCA_900406395.1 Kernera saxatilis | reverse complement strand
CAAATCTTGTAACCCGGCATAAACCCTGTCTTATATAGGTGATTCCATACACAAGATACTCTTATGCATCTAAGATTCTTACAATCACAACATGGACAATACATTTTCTTAGATTTCAAGGTTACCGGTTGTTGTGATGCAAATGCCATGAACTGACTTAGCCCAGCTACGAACTCCTCCGTAAGTAGCCCCGTCACTGGATCATGCTGCGGGTTGTCCATCCAATCTCGAAAATAGCTAGATGTAGATGAAGACATTTTTTTTTATGTATTTTTTGGTATTGTTATAAATGAGGGTGGAAGCATATTTATAAGTAGATGTGGAACGATTTTCTGATGGATTTGTGATGGATTTTCGACGGAAATTCAAATTTTCAAACGGTAATATTAACAGCTCTATTCCGCCGAAAATCCCTCGAACATTTTGCAATGGATTTCCGATGGCATTACGACGGTTTATATCGGTGATAAATCCGTCAAAAATTTGCGACGGATTTGTGATGGATTTCCGACGGAAAGCCAAATTTTCAAACGCCTATGTTAACGGCTGTATTCCGTTGGAAATCCCTCGAGTATTTTGCAATGGATTTCCGATGAAATTACGACAGGTCATATCGGTTATAAATCCGTCGAAAATTTTCGACGGGGTTCCGACGGATTTTTTTGTCTGTAATCCGTCGTTATTCCCTTGGAATTTTCCGACGGCTCCCACTCCGTCGCAAATTCCGTCGAAAAACTGCCTCTTTTCTTGTAGTGTGCATGCATTAATTAAAACTTGTTTGTACTAATTAATTAATCGTCTGAGTAAAAACATTTGTTCCTTCAACATTCATGTGTCGACATATAGGAGCCCTAGCTTTTCTCTAAGCAGTGAGATAAATTAAACTGTTTATTGTAATTGTTTGTTACACTTACATCGCCCAATTATTAACACGTCATCAATAGTTCGATGTATGCCACCAATTATAAAATAGAAACCAAATAGGAAAAAAAGAAAAAAATATTATAAAATAGAAACCAAACTGGAAAAACGAAAGAATAGTTTTGAGGAGATACTATGTCGCGCTCCAACTACATCTTTGAAACGATTACGATCTACATCTTTGAAACGATTACGATCTACTTGCAAACGATGGAACCGTTTATTCGACGACAGGAGATTCACAACAAAGCACTTCGATAAAGCCGCAAAGCAGTTTACGATTCTCATGTGGAAGAAGTTTAGGTTATATTCCATGAGCATCGATCTCCATGGAGATTCACCTTTAGAGTTCAGATGTGAACTTAGCCTACTCGAACCTCATTCTAGTTTAGACCAAGTTGATATATTTGAAGTCTTTCACTGCGACGGCTTATTGTTATGCGTCACAAAGAAGGACAATATATAATACTAGTCTCGTGGTATGGAACCCATGTACTGGTCAAACCAGGTGGATCCAAATCCCATCCATAAATCCTTACAAGCCACATGCCACATATTCTCTAGGATCCTACAAAGACAAACAATCCAATGATACTAGCTACAAAATATTGGGCCACGGATGGCGTTTTGACTAAAACCAAGAATTTGAAATCTATGAGATTAACTCTAATTTGTGGAGAATTCTTGATGTCACTTTGGACTTCGAAATATTTAGTATTCAAGGCGTGTTTTTGAAGGGAAAAACTTATTGGTTTGCTAGAGATGTAAAGGAGAAACATCTCGGCATATTCTTAGTCAGTTTTGATTATACAACAGAGAGATTTGAACGTCTACTTCTTCCGCATCAGTTTCCTAGTTATCAAAGTTGGTCTCTAACCGTTGTTAGAGATGAGAAAATTCCCGTGTTATTACAACACAAAATTACATCGAAGACAGAGATATGGATGACAAATAAGATTGGTGAGACCAAAGTGGTGTCGTGGAGCATGGTCTTAGCAGTGGATTTGAAGCTTAAACTTGATGGATGGCACAGCCAAGATTTCTTGATTGATGAGGAGAAGAAAGTACTCGTGTGTTGTGATTTACTCTGTATTAAAAGAAAATTACGTGGTGTACATTGTTGGCGAGGACAATAAAGTTAGACAAGATTTTGCAATTGGGTCATCTATGCCACGTTTTTTCTACTATGTTCCAAGTTTTACTCATATCTAGCAAGGTATTATTAAGCTACATTCAAACCTTTTCTTTTTTTTTTTTTGGTTTTTTTTTTTATTTTGTAGTGAGTTTATTTTCATTCTTATCTTTGCCATGTCATTTGAATACTTTAATAAACTGGTATTTCACTAAGAAGTGGTATTGTGCCCTGTACATAGATTTATGTTTCAGTTTCAAACTTTCCTTATTCTGTGGCAAGTCATCCATAAAACATGTATATTTTACAAAGCTTTCTCAAGAATATATAATCGTTCTACACTCATTGGTGGACCTGTGTAAAAATGGGGTGTCATGTGACACCTCTTACTTTTTTGTTTTTGTTTTCTTTCTATTTGTATGTAAAAATTGGAAAAAAAAAGAATAACATAATTAGTAAATTTTGTCTATTGACACCACTATATATAACTTTTATATTTTTAATTTGTAAATTTTAGTATGTTGACACCGCTACATTCAGGTTTCATATTCATAATTCGCTGAATAATATTTTGTATCCGGAAAGATTATATAATGACAATCGTAATTGCAAATCTTGAGTCAGTTTATAAATTTATGGCTCAAGTTATCAAAACTATTACAAACGCACCCCAAATCTTGAGTCATTTTATATGAAGTTTATCGTTAGCCACAGTGTCAGCTTCGGTTGCTTCAGGTTGCACCACCTTGTTCGGCAACCACACCAGATGGAACATTCATAGACTTTATACCACTTGACTAAATGCACTTCCCCCTCTGGCTTTTGATTTTATAACCGATGTAAAACCAAATCTAATATGGATGGGTTTGTATTGGTTTTGATTTTGGTTCATTTTTTAATCATATATATCTTTAATTTTAAAAGAACTTAAGCTATAGTTGGGAGGTTTTTGGGGGGTTTTTGGATACTTATAAAATAAACTATTTTAACTTGTACTTATTCGGTTTCTGGATCAGTTTTTTTCTTTCTTTTGGTATGGATTGGATAAGGTTAATGTTTTTACCTCTTGATTGATGTCCATGAGATCTTCGGTTTCTTCTTCTTCCTCGTCTTCTTCCAAACTATCATCAATAGCATCTCCCATCACCTCAGGGATAGAGACCATCTCCATTTTCTCGTTTTGTCTCTCAAATTCTTGCATGATTTTCTTCAGCCATGGCAGGTTCATATATCTGCCTTTTCATTTGCCCCATTGCTTTAGTCACACCTTTCATTGCCTCACCCATTGCTTGAGTTGATCTGAGTTTGAAAATAACAAAACCTTTTCATAAACATATACAAACCATTTTCCCTACTTTGCGATCATTTTACCCTAAAAAATCAGTCTCTTTTCTTGTGTTTGAAGGCTCTACCTCTCACACTCTCTCTCTCTCTCTCTCTCTCTCTCTCTCTCTCTCGCTTTATGTCTCTCTGATAGACTTATCTAGCATTCTCTTGTTCTCCTCCTATTCCCGCGAGTTTGATACCATAGTACATACTTCCTCAAAAAGCTTCTCCTTCGAAGTGTCACTCGGCCTTTTCTCTGATGATGCCTATGCCATCACTAATTGCCTAGAAGGAGGATTAACCGAATCAAGAATGTTTGTATTCTGTGTTTGAACTTGCATTGTTTCCACAATTGCACTCGTAGCTTGAATACGAAGCTGCGATTTATCTGGCATCTGATCATTCTCCTTAGATTTCGCTTTTATGATTTTGGAATACAAACGATCCTTGAGATGTGACTCATCACAGCGAGTCAAACCGGACAAACATATGTGCCATGTCTAACCTAGGTCTTGATTGGTAGAGCATTTAGAAGAGCATTATGCTTTTTGTGATAGTACGACATCAAAGACAACTTCACATGAGAGGTTGGTAAAAGCGGAAGAGGCAAGCCCCTTGTCGATTTGCTTGGGCGAACGAAATAAGGAATATGTGAAAGCACTAGTGGCTAGGGTTTCCAAAATTAACTTTTGGTCACCTAAGCAATTAATTGATGAATATGATTTTTTTTATTTTATCTCTATACTATTATTTGAAGAATACTTTTGAGAAACTAACTTGAAAATGATAAGATATTTTTTTTTTTTTGAAAGAATGTAAAATTTGTATTCATCCAAAATCTGTTTTACATCAAGTGTGAACCGTGGTATTGGAATAAAAAAAGAATCGAAAGCTGTTTACTGTAGTTGAAAATTATCGAGTGGCAAACCACCTCTGAATACCCAATTCAAAGACCTTGCATCCATGGATTTGGAGTGAAGAAAGCCTATTACGCACAATTTTATCTATGAGTCGAGTGAGCTGAGTAGCAGACTGCGGGTTCTCTCCATGATGCCGACGATTTCTTTCCCTCCAAATGCCATAGACTGCTGCTTGAAACGCATAACGTAACAGAAAACAAGAAGTGCGGTCTTCGCTCGTGTCCATTAGAGCCAAGGTAATCAAGTCCCAGTCTGTTGTGTACCTATCACGTAAGAGCCCGCGAGCGAGCTTTGCCCAGATTTCTGCAGAATATTGACAAGAGAAGAACAGATGGGTTCGAGTCTCCAAAAGGGCATTACACAAGATGCAGGCAGAATTCAGATTGGTAGACCAAGTAAGCATACGATCTCCTGTGGTTAAGCGATTATGAAACGCTAACCAAACCATAAAAGAGAACTTAGGGGTAGAATGCGAGAACCAAGCAGCAGTGGACCAGGTAACGCGTGGGTGATGTTGACGGATATTGTTCCAGGTCTCTTTTGAGACAAAATGTTCTTTAAGCTTTGCATTTGCACCTCTCCACAATGCTCTGTCTGGCGCATTGCTACCCTTTACACGTTGCTGGTCTATGAGATCTTCAATTTCATTCAATTTTTGGACCCGGTGACGTCTTCTCCGATGGGTATGAAGAACCGAATGAATCGAAGCTTGTTCGGGTATTCCCAAGTCAATAAAACCCCGCGGTCCCGTATGATCAAAAATCTGACCCCAATCTGACCGTATATCATACCAAAAAGACGTTCTTAAACCATTTCCCACTTCTATGTATATGAAAGTCTTTGCCAAATCTCTAAGCTTGAGAAGCTTATGCCACATCCAAGATCCCGTTTGTGTGTTATCCTTTATAGACCAAAATGACTTATTACCAAGGAGAGTATCGTGAATCCATCGCGCCCATAAGGATTGTGGATTTATGATTCTCCAAATCAACTTCAAACAACAAGTTTGATTCACTTCACGAAGTGGTCGAAGTCCTAAGCCTCCTTCATCCTTCGGTAAGGTCACCACCGACCAAGCAATCTTTGCTTATTTTGGATTTAATATCGGGCCTGACCAAAGGAACGCCGAGCAGAGACGTTCAACTTCATGAATACATTCCCCCGAGAGTCGAAAAGCAGCGGACCAAAAATTGATTAAGCTTGCAATGACTGATTTGAGCAGTTGTAATCTGCCAGCATATGATAGATAACGTGCAGTCCAAGAGCTGATGCGAGTCCTAATCTTTTCAAGAAGAGGCAAGTAATCTCCGGTTGTCATCCTTTTAGTTGTCAGAGGCAATCCCAGGTATCTCACAGGAAGAGTTCCCGAAGAGAACGAGAACTGAGCAGAGACGGATTCTCGTGTTTGCATAGTCACTCCTGCCATGTAGATTGTGGATTTCTCCATACTAATCTTCAAGTCTGAATAACCCGCAAAAGCATCAAAAATAGCAGCTACCCCTTCGACTGATCGCAATTTTCCATCAATAAACACCATTAGATCATCTGCAAAACAGAGATGAATGAGAGAGAGGGTTTTACACTTTGGATGGTACCCAATCTGATGTATACGAGCTGCTCTATCAATCATTGCAGAGAGGACATTCATACTGATGACAAAAAGGTACGGGGACAGCGCGCATCCTTGTCTCAGTCCTCTTTCGCTATTAAAAAAACCTGCTAGCTCCCCATTAACTTGTACCGAGAAAGTTGCCGTCGAGATGCACAAATTTATCCAATGGATGAATTGAACCGGAAAGTGAAGAGCTTCCATGGCCTTTAGTAAGAACGACCACTATACGGAATCGAAAGCTTTCGATATGTCTATTTTCATAGCACATCGGGGGGAGATATTTTCTTTATGGTAGTCTTTTACTAATTCTGTAGCGAGGAGGACGTTTTCAATAAGTAACCGATCCTTTACGAAAGCAGATTGGTTAAGAGAAATAAACTTGGGAAGAATACTCCTTAACCGATTAGCAAGTATCTTGGATATGACCTTATAGATCACATTACAGCAGGAGATAGGTCTATAATCCTTCATTTCCTTTGCTTCCTCTTTTTTTTGGTATCAATGCCAGGATCGTGGCGTTAACTCCTTTTGGTAGAAAACCTTTGATGCAAAAAGACTGCACCGCTGTGGTGAAATCTCGTCCAACAATCGGCCATGCAGCCTTAAAAAATTCAGTGGTATATCCATCAGGGCCGGGCGCCTTATTACTGGGCATTCTGAATAAGACCTTATGCACCTCCTCCACTGTTACTTCTCTAACAAGCATTGTTCGATCCATGTCAGTACATTGAAACCACAAGAGATCCCTGAGATTCTCTACTTATATTCCCTCATAGTCGACGGGTTTGTGTTGCAGATACTCCTTAAAGAACCGTTCCGCCTCCATTTTGATATTGTCGCTACTCGTTGCAACTTCTCCATTTGGACAGTGAATTTCTCTTATAGTATTTCTCATCTCTCTAACAGTTGCTGCCATATGAAAAGATTTATTATTATTGTCGCCGACGTGCAGCCAATGAAGCTTCGATCTTTGACGCATGAACCCCTCCTCAAGGGATGCTACATGCTGCCAGATGGAGAATGCCTCTGCTTCCTGAGTCACCGCAAAATCAGATGGAGTTGATAAGGTGAATTGTTGCTTTTCACATAAATTTTCGTAAGCCTCTTTTGTCTTTTCGTTAAATCCCCTATAGATACCTTTCTGAATTGTCGAATCAATGGCTTGAGATTCTTCAACTTCTTGGACAATCTGAACAGAGCTGATGTAGAGTGAAAAAGAGATCCAGTATTACCCCAATAATTCTCTAACATTTGGAGAAACCCAACCTGATCCGTGAGAATATTAACAAATTTGAAAGGCGTCCGAACTTTATCCAGAGCAACATCAAATTGTATCCTACAACTCATGTGATATGAACATCCTCCTGAGTCAAAAACAGAGTAGGACCGCGGGAAAAACCGATACCACTCAGCATTAATAAGCACCCGATCCAGCTTTTTACATATGACACCTTCTTCTCGTTTATTACACCAAGTGAATAGAGAGCCTTGATGACCCAGATCTAGCAAAGAACAATGACGTATGAGATTTTGGAAACTCCTCATTCCCGAGGTTATGCTTGGCGCATTGACGTAATCTGAGTGTTCTTCCCCCTCAAGTGTCTCATTGTAATCGCCAAACAGAATCCATGGCTTATTTTTGAACATGGGGGAATCATGATGATCTCTAATGTCTTGCCATAACTCCCTCCGCTCACTTTCAAAATTAGAAGCATATATGAATGAGCATAAAAATGATAAGATATTACAAAGAATGACATTGGAGAGTAGATCCTTTTAATCAATTCATTAAGAGTAGAATAGTCAAATCATATTTTAACTAATTTACTCACAAAATACAAATACAATATCATTTAATATCTTTATTTATTTTAAATAGAAATGTAGTTTTTTTTCTAAAAGAAAAATCTTCTCAAAAACTATTTTCAACCTCTTTCATATTTTTATAAATTCAAAACGTCAATACTTATAAAAAAACATAATTTATTATAAAATAAATATTAATTAATTTGAATTCTACAAACTGAAAAAAAATTATTATTATAAAAATCATATCCACAAATAATATATTTTTTTAAATATTATCTTGCGTTATGCGTTAGACCTGTCAATTAGGATTGTATCCTAATCTGCTAAGTTAGGACTTTATATTTGACGTTCGCAGTATGGTGGGCAATATACTCATAATACATTCATTATTAAATTTGTAAGTCATATTCAAAATTATTATCATGTTCTACACTAACTCATATCATTTCCTAAGATTTATGGATCATCAATAAATATTTCAATGCTTTTCAATTCGATAAATCAAAAATATTATCTCCTTCCATGTTATATAATTCTGATATCCAAATTTTAAAGTCCAATATTTTACTCTAAACAAAGTTCTTAATACTTTAAAAAACAAAATTGTTTCCCCACGTATGGCGTAGGTTATAGCCTAGTTTACCACTTATAAGGACCTAAAAGGCTAAAATCCAACAACAATATGAAAGAGAGAGAAATATTTCATCGATTGTATATTGTGAATACAATACAATACACAATGGAAAATATTAAAAGCATAGATATAGAGAATAATTTGGATTAAACAAAAGCAAAAAACATAGTTTTTATTCATGGGATTGGTTACATTACATTATTATAGATTGAATTTACATTTTTATATCTTTTTTTAATAACCAGTGGATGTGGAGGTGGTGGAGGTGTATATGGATTCACCACTTGTTTGGGTGGACATGTGCTAGGAGCACATCCAGGTGGATTATCGTATCCTATTGCTGGATAGCCAATTTCTTTACCGTATGCCTTGTTAGTGTTACCGATAAACACACATACTAAGAATATTGCAACAAGCATAAACCTATTTGCTCCTTTCAAATTTCTCATGATTTTGTGAGTTTCTTTTTTTTGTTTTTTTGTGTGTATCGAGTAGCTAACAATGTTTTTGTTTATTGGTAAAAGAAGGTTCATTTCGTGATATTTATAGTGAATAATTTTTTTTTTTTTTTTGGTAAAGAATAGTGAATAAATTTAGGTGAGAGATAAAACGTACATATAGATAAGTATATTAAAAATAGTCATATTTGTCGAATAATACGAAAGGAAAATCTCAATCTTTTAAATGCATTGTGTCATGAAATTATTGGTTGGTCTATTAAAAAATATGATGTGTGCAGATTAAAAATCTTGACCAAGAAAAGGAGAAAAGGGGTTAACTAGGATGTCAAATTGACAGGTTAAACGATCTTTTAGTGGTTTATTAATGTGGATAGTAATACTAATTACTTTTCCTCTATATTAGTATATAATAGATTAGGTGCCATATTTTTCCAACAAATTGAAAACAAGATAATTTTTTTTTGGATTTAATAACGAGTCGGCTTCTCTTTCTCCTTGGCAAAGAGAAATTTTACCATTCGACTCCTAGAAGGGATAGGGCTAAGCGGAGCGAAAATGTATTGTTAATTGAATTGATTTGGTGGTAGAATTAATGGTTTTCAAAATCAGTCATTAATATGTTTTTATTTAAAACACAATGGCGCCATTAAATGAAAAGTGAATCTACATAGGTCTGCTTTACAAAATCAAACCGAAGTTAACCAAAATAATCTGAATTATCCGAAATGATCTGGTTTTATTTAATTAAACCGAAAATTATGTTCATTTCGATACTCAATTTGGTTAACTTCGGCGGAAATATTGCAAACCAAATTACCCGAAAACCATAAAAACTGAACCGATTCAACCTAGAGATCGGCCGTCAGGAGGCCGGTCATGAATTAAGGCGGGTATCACGGGGTATGGCGGGCCCCTCCTCCTCTCAAACGCCATGCCACTACGCCGACCTAGAGATCGTCTGTCAGGAGGCAGGTCTAATGCGGATATCGTGGGAGATGGCGGGCCACCACTTAGGATTCTGAAAGTATAAATAGAGAGGAAGAGAGGAAAGAAAGGAGGACGAACCGAAAAAGGGAGAGAGAGCTTGTATCAATCCCAAATCATTTATACGAACTCATCCGCTAAAAACTTGTTCTCACTGAATCTTCGCCTAATATCTGAACTATACCTCGACCCACCTCGTATTTGTTATAATAAATAAACCGAGTTCAACAGTGGCGCCGTCTGTGGGGAGAGTATAAACCTCAGATAAGAGCAAAATCAGCTGAGAACGATGGCTGGAGCATCCCTGCCGCACGTAGAGCTACGCCTCGGAGACGGTCCAACGGTTCGTCTGGAAGCATATCATCTGCCGACATGGATTACCCTACGAGATCGTTACTGATAACTGATCTCAGTTTATTGGGGCCACATTCGAAGGGTTCTGCGCGCGATGACGCATACGACTAAATAAGTCAACACCGAGGTACCCCCAAGGCAACAGACAGGCAGAGGCGACAAACAAGACAATCCTCGACGGCACAAGAAGCGCCTGGAAGACAAGAAGGGATTATGGGCTGACGAACTCGACGGAGTGTTATGGTCGCATCGAACGACGCCGCGCCGATCCACGAATAGAACGCCATTTTCACTCGCGTACGTGCTCGAGGCAATCGTCCCAGCCGAAGCCAGCGTTCCTAGCCGGAGGCGAATCATGCTGACCCAAAATACCGCATTAAACAATGAAATGCTGCTCCATAACCTCAACACCGGCGAAGAACAACGAGATCAAGCGCTGGTCCGCATACAGAACTACCAGAATCAGGCCGCAAGATATTACAACAACAATGTGCAAGGTCGGCATTTCGATATCGGTGACCTCGTCCTCCGCAAAGTATTCTCTATTGATTTAGTTGATATGGAAGCAGATGGAGAACATATGACGCAAATAAAAGACAAAATTGCGAATATGTTGTGGGTCAATCGAAGTCTTCGATAGTATTTTTTTATTGTATTTTACTTCATTTCTTATGAATTATCGTTTTACTTGATTTAGCAATATATATGTCAAAATATTAAACTTTAGATATTTAAAGTTTATAAATATATGAAAATATTATTTCATTAACACAAAATAAACAATGTAATTTACAATTATACCACTTATTTATATATTTATTTTTAATATATTTATCTACAATCTGTAATCCGCACCGCAATCACCATTTAAACATTTTGTTGTGTACCGCAAGTTCATTTTTTACCAATCAAATATCATTACGCACCGCTTATTTTACACTAACCGCACTTGTCCCGCAAATATATTTTTCCCGCACGTACCGCCGTTGAACCGCACCGCACTTTTAAACCGCTTTTCTCGCATAACCAAATACGCTGTCACCATTTGGACCCTAAAATAGTGTGATGGTTAGAGATGTCCTAATAGCATGAATTTTTATATAGTATAGATTCCATTTGTATATTAAGGAAACTTTGATTTACTATTATAAAAAAAATTTACTATGCGATTGGTTGGACTATAGGAATTTTTTACAGCCTTTAAAATAATGTTACAACAATTATTTTCTAATCATGCTTGAAGTGATTTGAGTGGTTCCCACTTAAAACCTACAACTTTTAAGTATTTCTACGCCATTTTTTTTGTTTGTTCATGTTTTGTTTTTTTTGCTAGTAGGTTTTTTTTTACAGCAAAAAAAAATTAAGTTACAGTAGAAAAATCTAGAAAATAAATTCTACAGCAATTAATCTACAGCTACAATCCAACCAATCATACACTAATTTGGTAATTTTTATTGTGATAGATAACTTTTGATTGGATATTTAAAATATTGTTTGGATAGCTAGAGGCTAATAGCATGAATTTTTATATATTATAGATTAGACTAAACCGATTCCAATTGGACTTCTAATTAACCGGTTTAACTTACCAGTTCTCAGAATTACCTAAAATAATTCGCTTAAAAAAAATCTATCCAGTTCTTTGACAAAACCCTAATCAAACAACCCAAAGCCAGCATTAGGCTGATAAAACAAAAAAGTTGTACCTCATTTGATCCAGATTTAAAAATTGCTTGAAGTTGTACCTCATTTGATCCAGTTTTAAAAATTGCTTGAAGTGTGACGGTTAATTCTAAACTCTTGTTGTGAAAGAGTTCAAAGACTTGTTTAAATAGACAGCAAATAACCGTTTAGTGATCCGTAAAGGGAGGCTCGTGGGCAAGGTGTGTGTGAGACTCGGTCTCACTATTGACCTGCGCATAGAAGTAGAGAGTTGGCGCGAATATTGGAGAAGATTTTGACTCGGTTTAGTCAAGGATCTAATTCCAAATTCAAACCAAACTCATGTATTTGGGCCAACAAATTTAATAAAAAATCAGCCCAAAGAGAACATCTATGGGATTGCAGCCTGATTTATCCTATACTAGTATTGTAACCGTACTACGTATGGTGAAAAATAGATTAAATTTATTATGTTAAAATTATTAAAATTCTAAAAAAGTTATTTTCACAACTCGTGCTAATACGCATTGTATTAAAGACAACAATTTATTTTTAAACCAAAAAAAAAGAAGCAAATCATTATATTTTGATATATATAGTAGAATTCTATTAAAATGGTCAATAATTTTTTATCTCACATTCATTTTAATTGGACACTGAGATTTGTTTAGCTCTTGTTATGTTTGTTCTATAACAGTTTTTACTTTGGTGACCAATGCGTTTAAATACACAAAAGCTAACAAACCTATTGATATAAGGGATTACTAATTGTGTGTGAGCAATGTACTTAAATCAAGCAACAAACGATTTTCAACTCCACCAAATGATGTAGAATTGATCTCTACGTACTGCAAAAATATACAATCATGTAACCCTTGAACATAATTTCCTCTAACAATACACACTTTTTGTGCTTCTTGTGGCAAAACTTCACTATAGGATGAAAAATCCAATTGCGCTCCAATGCCGAAGATTTCTTTTAATTTGGGCTGCAAATTTTTTTCACAATTACAATTTTTTTAGCACAATAAATTTAAATAGACAGTGAAAATGTCAATAATTATTTGAATAAAATGAAATATGAATTTCTTTTGCTGAAGTATTTTATATATCTTATAAAATAAATTAAAACATATAATCGATTTCAGTCTCTCTACTTAGACAATTCCAAAACATGTCGATTTAGTAATAGACCAAGATATATATACTTGCTATTTAGGTAGCTTTTCAACTGAAATCACAACATTACCGATTTACCATTAAAAAAAAAGAGATTGTTTGTATGTGTTATTATTTATAAACATCAAATGACATTTTATTTCTTGAGAACATAAAAACAAACATCGATCCAAGAAGTACACAAAAGAAAGTCAACTAACTTGATTAATGATTACATTATGCTAATTGCATACTTGTTCGTTCCAAAGTATTCTGAATAATATCCATTAAAACATTTCTAACAGAGAAGGCTAAAACCATAAAGCTAACATGAGTCACAAAAATTTATAATCAAAATTAATTAAATTAAATAATAGGATACGATACTTACATGTAATTCCATATATGATCGATTGCTTATGTTTTTCCTCTGATACGTTTTTGATTTGTTATACAAAGTGGCTGATGGTACCTTTTTCTTGGTAGTGTTATGTTGTCTTTCCACACTCCCTTCCCACACCTTTTGAAAACTGCATCAATTCGTCATTATTTGTTATCCATGAGATACGATTTCTTCAGGGATACAAAAAATCAAGAGGTAAACCCTAAATTATTCGAAGAGAAGCCTTGCATGTGTGCGAGGCTTGATAAACAAAGGTCATTGCAGAAGAAGTATATAATAGAGTGAGATCCACATAAATTGAGCAAGAGAAAACATAGGAAATATATATGAGATGAACAATTTACCTCGGAGAAGAAACGTCGCCAACATCGGACTTGTGGATTTGAGAAGGAGAGAAACTTCTTTTTCTGTGTGTGGAGTAGTAATCAGGGAGCACAGAAGAGCATCACACAAATATAGATGAAAGAATAGAGGTAGTGTACAGGGCCTTGTGGTCAGGTGGTAAAAGGACGGGTCTTGGACGCCAACACGTTTCAGGTTCAATCCACCTGCTACGTGAAATTACAACACATTGTTCATGGACATTCACACGGATATGGGTCCCTGCTTTCGGGCCCATTTGCATATCCGGAGAGAGGGTCTATCCGTGGTCTGCACCTCCCCCGGAGATTAGTCTGGGCCCCTCCATAGGCCTGGGATTTATCCCTGAGTTATCAAAAAAAAAAAAAAAAAA
>OVAY01001946.1:6929-22749 GCA_900406395.1 Kernera saxatilis | reverse complement strand
TATAACCCCTAGCTCATCTAGAATAGATCAGGCCACTTACTAGACTTTTTGAATGTAAACACACCTAAGAACAATAGCTAGGTGATCAAATTAGCTAACAGCAATAAAAACAAGACTAGACGCAGAACAATTGTGATATCCCTGTGTATTTGATCTTAGATCTAATAATCTATGAACTCTCTTTGAATTCCCCTAAGCCTAACTAATAAACTACTCTAACCTAAACATAAACAAAATCAAAAGGATTAGAAAAACGAATTGCATTCAATAAGAAAAGAGATGACAAAGTAAAGAGATAAGAATTCTTCTCTAGAACAAGCTCAGAGGTGAGCTCTTCTCTCTTGGGAACTTAGATCTCTCAATAAAAACGTGAATATAACTTTCCTAGACTCTAAGGGGGCGGCTCTCTTTCCCAATAAGCTAAAAAAAGAATATATATAGTGCTAGGTCTTGATAAAGTATGGTTTGAAGAGATAGGATGAGATAAGGTTGAATCTTCTTCAAATCTGCAAGGGAATATTCTTTGGACCGAATGCGTTTTAAAGCTTCTGCGTCCGGTCCCTGCATCCGGTCTTCCATGGGGGAACTGAAAAACGTGCCCTTGCTTCTTTTTGATGAAGGACCGTTCGCATATTAAGCATTCTGCGACCGGTCCTCCTGACCAGTCTTCCAGGGTGCTGAAGCCGAACATGAAAAGGAGTGGTCTGGTCACAGGGAGAAGGAATTGTGACCAGTCCTCCAGGGGAGGATCCCAAATCGTGGTTGATTAATTTAGCAAGCTTGAGGACCGGTCTTGGTGCTCAATTCTGCACCTGGTCCTCGCGTCCGGTTCTCTGGACCTCTCGGTACAAAATTTTGAATAACATTTGAACCACAGCTCCAAATGGGTTGAGGTCAAATGCATTGGAAAGCTAACTCACAGGGCTAGATTGGAACCAAATTTCGTAAAGATTGGACTTTGGAAGGGCTTTGAACGGATGGCATAATCTTGACGCTTCTGCATTGCACTTCATCCGAGTTTCGCCCACTTTTGCAACTTTTCGTCCAATTGTCCTGTAAAGACTTAAAACACTATATATGGACTATAAAACTACTTCTTGAGGTTAAAATTTACTAAAACACCAAAATAAAGTATTAAAAACATAACTAAAAGCGGTAAAAATCATAGTATATCACCCTTTGATTCCCTTTAACCTAACTAAAAGAACTACTCAGACATAATTAAAAACGAAATCAAAAGCATGGTTAAAGATAAGAGCATACCCGAAATTGCAATTAAGAAGAGAATAGGGTTTAGAAATCTTCTCTAGAACAAGGTGCAAAAGAAAACAATCATCTCCCTTAGATCTTCTTAAAACTTTGAAAGAGATTATAAAACTAGGTAAAAGTGTTTCTCAATGTCGTGTGTTTTTTTCCAAAAAAACAACTATATATAACCCTAGGGTAAACCTAAACCTATTGGGACTTGAACTAAGTGGATAAACATGAAAATCTAACTTTTTAGGCGATGGACCTGTCACGTGGACCGGTCAGGTGCAAAGACAATTTCCGTCCGGACCACGGACCCGGTCTAGTTTCTGCGAAAACATCTTCACAGCTCCATTTTCCAATGCGCATAACTTTCAGCTCGTAACTCCAAATCCAATGATTCAAACGGCTATGGAAAGATGGTACCAGTGGCTATCTCGTGTCAAAATTTGAAGCAATTCCAATGTAGGAAAAACCACGAACGGATGCTGAACTTTTGACCCGTCAGCTTGATCTTTTTTCGCCAAAAATCCACACTTTTGCTCAAATGTCCTGTAGAAAGGTTAAAGGCTATACATATACTAAAAACTACTTCTTTTCAGTCAAAAATTCATGAGAACACGTTATTAAATCCATAAAAACACTAATAAAAACGGTAAAAACAGAGGGATATCAGTCATCCACCACTCGGGTATCCACATCCGAGTTGAAAAACTCTTCAAACAGAATCTGCTTGTTTTCATCTATTATAAGCTTGCTCCAACCGTCGGCAATAGGATCAATGGTATTATCTTCCAAACCCTCGACTTCAAAGCTTCGAACAGCCAGAATCTCTTCCACCACACCTATTTGCATGATACTTTGAATGTCCTGTGAATCATAAGTAGAATAATTAACAACAACCCAATGTAAATAGTGAATGTTATAAGTCATTTACATTTAATCTGATTTCTATCATTTGTTGAACCAAGTGTTTCATTTATTTATGAAAGAGAAAACCCTTTCATTGCACTTGCTTTAAACTTCATCTTGCACATCCTTAGACACGATGGTTTTGCGCCTCCAACATCTTCTCTGAATTTCTTACCTGCTCTGGAATTGCCTCAAACGCTAGAATCTACGGTTTATAGTTTTCTAGTTAGAAAATGCATTAAATCATACAAACAAAGGAAGTAAATCAATATTACCTCTAATGGAATAACAAACGTAGAAAATGTCCGAAATGGATGAACCTCTCCGTTGAAATGGTTCATCATATGAAATATTTCTTTCATGTTCTCATCAAATGACAAGCTCCCCCATAATAAATGTTCGATACAGCTCAAGATTATTAAAGGCTCTGAGAAAAAAGAGCTCCACAAGGACTGTGTTCTTTCCTGTCTTTGACTTCCAATTAATTACGCTGCATAAGCACTACAAGACATCCATCTTCAACCGATCTTCTCCACGAGGTTGTTTCATTGACAATAGCTTCTTCTCCACATCGTCATAAGTTATTCTTGTTCGAAGTGGGAAATACCTCCCAATAAAATCTAAAGGGCTCAATCCTTGACGCCCTTGAAAAGTAGGTGGATATTGATTGCAGAATAATCCAAAGATGAGTCCATGTTGTTCGGTGATAGAATACCGGATGGGAACGCCATTTACAATAAACCAGCATTGTCTTTTCTTATCTATACAAGCAGTACGAAGCAGGAACATCCACATACTCATCATCTTATGGTTTTTGTCCTTGTACATGTGGAAGAAATGGTAGAACTACGGGTGCTCTAAGAACCAACTCTTCTCATTGGCAGTAGGAAGTGAAGCCTCTAAAGTTGTCACCGCCTTAACAATAAAACACCTTGTAGAAATCTTTGTTTGCTTGTTATACTAGCTGGGAATGCAGAATATTTTCAGAGATTGTAATGCTTTGGTATATTTCTCCGAATCCTGTAATCCAAATCAAGGTATACCAAGTCTTCTGAAATAACTAAAATCCTACTTACTAGTAACAAGTTTACCTATGATTGCAGAGAGACTAACTCCGCTGGATGCTAAGACTTCTTTTCTTCTTCTCCTATGCTCCTCTCTCTTTATGGAGTCCCCTTGTCTCCTTCATTACTTGCCTGTTTCGTAGTCACTTTTCTGAGGGTTGGGTTCCTTGTATGTGGCGACATTGGACCTGCAGTTTGAAGATTTCTAAGGATTCTACACAGTTCTAAATCGCGAATCTACACAGATTTTTAATCAGAAATTAAACATACCTTACAAGATGAGAATTTGAAGTCGAATTTCAAAATTGCGGTCAATTAATTTCTTCTCCAACCAAAACAAGTCAAGAATTTTTGAATTTTGAAGAGGTTGAAGTTGAAGAGGAGATGAAACGTTTGAAAGAAGCCACAGGAAAGTGTGTTTTCAGGGGGGGGGGGGTCGATTTTCAATTTTAGAGATTAACTCGGTTAACTCATATAGGTTTAGACCGACATCGCGAGTTTGGTTTGTTATCCCGGGTTCGATTTTGGATAATCCTGGTTGGATTAGTAAATAAACAACTTTTCATAGGTTTTATGGTATGTTACCTCATTTCATGTTTACAAATTAAATCAATAAATTAATTATATAACGTGCCTATTTGAGCATTTTTCTGAGCAAGGGTTGGTATTCCAGCAATTTATCCTACGGATGAGCGTATTACGGCATAATCTGAAAGGATACTTGATGAGACCATAGTTTCAAGGACCTTGATCTCAACATTGCTTTTGTGTCCAAAGAGATTTGTATCCAAAATTTATGAAGTTTGATGATTCATATGCTTCATATTATGCTAATTGGCAATTCAAAAATTTGTCACCCAAACCACATTTGTTATGGTGTTTAGTGACCATTAATTTTGATCAGATGAATAAAATACAATTGAATGTTTTGAAGCTGGGAAAATAACAAATTATAGCGTTTTGATTAGTGTTAATTTTCGTCACCACAACGCAAGAGAGTCTTTGGATCGGATTGGTTATGGTTGTAGCTTTAGATATTTTGCTGTAAGATTTAGGCTGTAGATTTTTTGTTGTAGCTGTAAGATTTAATATTTTTTTAAAAGAAGACTAATTGGTTAATGTTAGTTGTATGTTTTAAAATAATATTGTAGTTAAAAATATGTATATAATTAATATTAATTAAAAAAGAGATGAATATTAATAAATATATATAAGATATTTAAAGTTTATTACTATAGATTTATGAGAAGTACCGCATATATAATGATATATATAATATTAAAAACTATAATATATACATACATGCACTTATAATAGAATATTTTTTTTTTTAAATATGTATAAGAAGGTATGTAAATTTGTGGTGTAATTTTATGATCTTAGGCATAAATGTGTAGTTTTAGTAAAGTAATGATGTACAATATAGAAGAGATAAGATTACTAATAAAATTATTGAGAGTTGTCCAAAGCAAAGTTTTTTGGGCCTTAGATTCTATAATGTTAAGCTAACATGTCTTTTTATGTTTGGTTTCTTTAAATGTTTATAGCATTCGACCGATGATAGATTATTATATTATTTTGTTAAAGTATACAAACTCACAATATAATGAAATTCTGAGAAAAAAATACGCGCGTGGCGCGGTACTCATCTATAGTTTTATCAATTTTTACATTGGCCTAACTTGTAACCGACAAAATTTCTTATTTTATCGTATTTATTAATTTATCGAGTATTAATATGTAATACTTATAAATATTTATATTGTTATGTGACTTATGTGTCTCTCGGTTTAATTATAAAGATAAAATTCATAGCAATGTTAAGGATTCTAATATAAAAGACGATACCATGATGGATCGGTTTCGATTAACGTCATTAGAATTCGGGTGTATTAATAACTCTCCTTCCTTACTATATTATATAATTATCTTTTATTATTGATTTTATATATACATATATATGCATATGTTAAGCAATGATGGTTAAATATTATAACTACCGAAAAGGTGCAATATATGTATATATATAAACAAACGTATATGACTAATGGCACATATAAAAAGATACTAAGTGGCTTCTCTTAATAATGTGAACAAACACAATTAATGAAGATAGAACTCACATAAAAGAGACGGCCATAGATTACGAATAGTACGTGAGAAGGATTGGATTCTTATCCATCAAAGAAAAGGGCGAGGGGATAAATTACAAGTACCCAAGATTTTTTTACTATGCACACAAATTTATTTATTTTCCTCTTTCTTTTCCCTCTTAATTACTACCAATCCCATATTTACCATTGTACCCCTCAACTATTATCTATTATTAGAATCATCTCTCAACAATAAACAAACATTGATGTCGTGTAAAGGATGAATGGCTTAATTATTATTGATAAGAAATGTACAAGTATTTATACTAAGATACACGACAATACCTAGAGATCTACTCATTATAATTAGACTCCTTAATACATATGTGTATATCCTTGATACACCCCCTCAAGAAGGAGAGACTGTTCTGATACCAAATCTTGGACCTTACGGGTTGAAACTTTATTCTTGATATGAGTTTGGTGAGAGCGTCTGAACGTTGATCATGTATGGAGATGTGGGAGACACGAAGAGCACCTTCTTGACCTTGATTACGAATGTAGTGATAGTCAAGGGTGAGTTGCTTCATCCTCTAGTGGAAAACCGGGTTGGCGCAGAGATAGGTTGCCCCTACATTATCAATGATAGAAGCAGAAGGTAATGGAATATAGAGTTCGATTACAAGAAAATTGGCAACAGAGCGGTAGTCAGCTTTTGTAGAAGACCTTGCATCGCCACGTTGTTTCTTGGAAGACCATGCAACAAGATGACTATCTAGGTAGGTTACCTATGCATTGGTGGAGAATATCACCTTCGCAATCAACATCGGAGAATGCGCGAAGGGATAGGGACGAGTCAAAACAAAGAAAAAGACCATGAATAGTTATCCCGGACAGATAGCAAAGAACTCTGTTTGCGACTAGCCAATGCGTATAGGCTATGTCAGGGCGTGTCAAATAGACATATTGAAGACTAACGACGACCATACACTAATATTTTTGATCCTCAAGTGGTATGCCACCGCGTAATGTGTTGGGAGATTCTGGTAGTGGCGTCGTGCTGGTTTCACATCAAGCATGTTTGTCTTGACCAAGATATCAATGATGTATTTTTGCTGCATTAGATGTAGACCGGTACTTGTGCGTGTAGCTTCGACAACAAGAAACTAAGAGAGTTCTGTTGCGTCTTCAATGGAGAATTGATCTACAAGAGAAGAAACAAACTGATTGACGACATTAGTTTGGTTTCTGGTGACTATGATGTTGTCAACATAGATAAGAACGTAGAGTAAACTAGTGCCCCGATGAAAAATAAAAAGAGGGGCATCCGCGAGGGAGTTTGTGAAGCCTGATTCAAAGAGATGATTTTTGAATTCAAGATACCAAACTTGGGGAGCTTGTTGGAGCCATAGATAACTTTTTGAGGTGGAAGATATAGTCAGGATGGTCGATGTCGACGAAACCGAGTGGCTAGATGAGTAACTAGATATATTAATTTTTCTTGTAAGAATGTATTGTTGACATTGAGCTAGATGAGTAACCATGATTTATGAATTGCAACTCCAAGAACGAGGCGGATGGTGGTTGTTTTGATAACATGACTAAAGGTCTCGGCATAGTCAACTCAATACTCTTGATTCTATACATTAACCACTAATTGTGATTTATGTCGCTGAATCTCTCCATTAGGTAGAAATTTCAGTTTGAAAACCCACTGGCAGCCAATTACATGTTTTTATGTGTGAGGCGTGACAAGATCAAATGTGTTATTGACTGCCATTGCATCTTATTTTTCAGACATGGCACCTCTCTATTTCTTTTTTTAAGACCGTGAACAACAGTTGTTGGTTCTCTGTCTAGGGCAGAATGAAGCGCAACGGTTAGGGAGGTTTTTGTTTTAGGTTTGATTATGTTGTTTTTTTTAGCTCGCGTTCACATAGGATGTTGATTTTGCAGTGGTTGTGTGGCGGTGGTGATCGGGAGCGAGTGGGTAGATGAGGGAGCGATATTGGATTGTGTATGGGGTTGATTTTGAGTGGTTGGGCCAGGTTCAGTGGGCAGGTTGATTATTAGAAGTGGGTTTGTGTTTGTTGGCTGATTTATTTGTGGTGCAGATTCGTTTGGTGTTGGGTTTGACCCATCATAATTTTATGAGGAGGAAAAAGCAAAAAGAGTAGGAAGACATACTCGAGGCGGCAATGTTGATTTGAACATTGCTTAAGAGTCACTTGTGTTCAAATCAAAAATGTAGAACATTTTTATAAGTCGGTCGATCTCTTCAGCTAAGAAAGTATTGCAGATGGTTTTGTCGATCTGCTTGAAACAAGTAGAAGAGATGATAGAGGTATCGTTGTGTAACCTATTTTTCTGTTGACGTCAAAGGAGATACACCGTTGTTTTCGAGGAAACTCTCTTTAGAGTTAGGGACACATTGGTAAAGGCAGTTGAGGGCCAGGAATTTTAACACCGACCAATTGAGGAAGATGAAACTTGGCTAGCCTAGCCATGGAGGAATGAGATCCACACTTGTTCACTAAATTCACGCTGAGGAACACGAAACTATGCGTAGCACCCAAGTCGAATAGAGTATACGCTGCTACACCGCCCCACCAAAACTGATCCTACACGGTTTTTGCTAACTAAGCGACTTTTCACAAGACAGACTTGCAACAATAACTTGAAACGCAAAACTTTAAACAACTTACTAGCGATCGGTTCGGCTTCAATGGCAGGGTTTTCGAAAAGGTGGAACTCTTCAAACTCTTGGTCCTTAGTGAGTCACTAATAGTGACCTCTGCTGCGAACATGTGGGCTCCGGTTGCTTGCTGCTTAGGAGGCGGTGGAGGTGGCAGCTGCGAAATCTGGGTAGCTTGAGGTTGTGTCTCCGGTGGCTGTATTTATGCAGATGGGTGAAGGATCGAGTGCAGGGGTAGTGAAAACGATGCTGATGAGTTGGAGGGATTTAGTGACGTGACGATAGCCTCCTTTTGTAAAGGTACTGTTTCTATGAATGGAAATTCAGTTTCCATAAATTGAACATGTTTTAAAGTGTAAATTTTACAAGAGAATGGTTCAAGACAGTAGTGAGCACTCTATGTAAGGGAATACCCGAAAAACACACACCGATGACATCGCACATCAAGCTTGTGCTTGGCATAGGGTCAAAACTAGAAGAAATATAGGCTGCCAAATATACGAAGCTTTTGGTAATTTAGAGCAACTTTGAACAGCTTCTGATAGGGGGAGACAAATGAAAAATCTGGAGTTGGCATCTAATTTATGAGATACACTCCACCAGAAAACGCATATGACCAGTAGACCTTTGGCATCGAGGCTTGTGAGATTAGTGTTAAGCCAATTTCGACAATGTGTCGACGTTTACGCTCCAAGAGATCGTTGTGTTCCGGCGTGTGTGGTGGTGTAGTGTGATGAGCAATACCATTTTTGGATATATAACTACTAAGCGCAATATACTGTCCACCATTATGAGAGTATTAACGTTTGAATTTGCTCTTGAAAGTGACTGTCAACAAGATTCTTGAAGGCAATGGATGTTTTTTTTATTGTAGATTTGATTTTGAGCAGATAGAACCAAGTATACCATGTGTAATGATCCACGAGCATAAGGTAGTATTTGAAGTTGTCAATGGATGTAATTGAAGATGTCCAAACATCGGTGAAAATGTATTGTAGTAGTTTGGTGGAGACTATAGAGGTTTCAGCAAAAGGAATTTGTTGGTTTTATTAAGCAAGCAATCAGAACAAAACAAGTGCTTGGAAGAGGTACTCAAGACTGATAAAGAGTAATTGGAAACAACAATGTTTAAAATTGAAATAGATGGGTGGTCAAGGTGAGCATGCCAAGATGATAGAGAGGTATTGGGGTTGGTGAAGCGTAGAGAGTTCCAGCATGGCTTGTTGTCACTGGCCACTGATATAGCTCGTCTTTAGTTTTGTCTTGGAGTAATGGGGCCACCGTGCTGAGATCTTTCACCTGAAAGGAGGCAGGAAAAAATTCAACAGACACTCGATTAGAATTGTATTGACGATATACTGAAATGAGATTCTTGTGTATATTAGAAACACAAGACATTATTCAAAACAAGTGTACGCCAGTTTGAGGATAAAGTAAGTGAATCCGTATGTGTAATGGGGAGAGCAGACTCATCACTAATGAGGACATCACCACCTTCAATATACGGCTGATGCAAGGAGAGATTGCTCAAGTCGGAATTTTTGTGATGCATTGCACCACTGTCAATTAACCAGTTCTCAGGAGGAGACCCGATTGTGAGATTAGCAAGCGGCTACCTAGGAGTGAAGAGGTTCGGTTTCATCAAGATAGGAGATTTGAGTTGGTTCTGAAACTAATGACATCTCATGGCAGAATGCACTTGCACACCACATATTTGACAACGACCAAGGTAAGGGCGTGGAGACCTGTTATCATATCTGGTGGCTGATTGTTGTTGATGGCAGTTCTGAGTTGGAGCATTGTTGGTGTAGTTGTGCAGCTTATTATTGATGTTGTTATTATGATTGAAGTTGTTGTGGTGTTGTTGAGCGACGTGGACTATTGCAGGTGTGGGAGAGGAGATAATTTTCGAGAGAACCTTTGCTTCGTGATTGAGAAAGCGTTCATGGATGTCAATGATCGTTGGCAAAATGTCATGACCTGCGATGTAATCTAAAACAGGTTTATATTCCTCTAGTAAGCCTTCAAGAATCATTTCATTTGGTATTCATGTTCGATAGATTTACTGAGAGTGGTAAAATTGTCAAATCTCGTGGTCAGCCCCTGCAAGTACTCATCAATGGTGCGAGTGCCTTTGGTCCAGTTTTTCAATGGAATTTAAATAGTTTGATATGATCACGGCTTGGCTTTGCGTAGGTGGCGGCAAGAGTGGTCCATATCTCAAAGGATATGGTTGTGCGGGAGAGGACGAGTTGAATTGTGAGAGAGATTGTGCCAAGAAGCGCACTATAGATAAACTTATCTTGGCGTTTCCATGTGGTGTAGTCTGGATTTGGAGAGACAACGTTGTCGACGGTGATGGTAGAAAGAGGGATCACAGTGGATCCACCAAGATAACCGGCGAGTGCATAGCCATCAAGGAGGGCATGAACTTGAGTTTCTACATGAGAAGTTGGTAAGAGTAGTTTTGTGATATTAATCATATTAAAACTGAGGATTTTGGGTGGGTAAACGTTGCCGAAGGAGGTCGACATAGTTTTCGATTCCTAATCGAAACCCAAATCAATCCCAAGCAATCCCGATTCAATCCATCCGAAACCTAAGAAACACCACTACGATTTCCCAATCTCGAATCGAAGATATGAGGATGAACCCTAATCGATTTCCCAATCTCGCTCTCACACCACTACGATTTGAAGAAATCAGTGGAATCCACCATGATTTTCTCCCGAAACACTAACGCCACATAAACCTTAACATTTCCCCCAATTCGATTTCATTTCTTCATTTATCTCGTTTTTTGTTTTTTTTTTATTCAAAACGACATCCATTTTCCTAACTACGTTCCGTTTTTCACTTACTCGAAACGGGGCGTTTTATTTTCCATGTGTTTTTGTCAACGCCGTTGATCAGTGCCACGTCATCGATATAGTGAGGGTTATATAGCGGTTTGACCGCCATTTGATGGGTTGACTTGCATTTTCCGAATTTGGAAGGTAAATTTGCAAATGGAAACCACTTGGAGGGTTTTTTTGCAGAAAACCCAATTATCAAAGGTTTCGTCATCAACCACGTCGTCAACATCATTTCACTTCTTTTTATAATTATTAAATGATATTGATGACGTTAATTATAATTATGAAATTGAGAACATGTTGTATAATAGAAAGCTTAGTCTGGCAAATAAGATAAAAATTATGCTCTACTCTCCTTAGTTTTTCTGTTAATCTACTCCTGAAACAATATTACAAATCATGAAGTAAGTAAAAAAAAACATATGAAATCATTCACAGAGATAAACTTTGAGGTGGGAGAATGACCTCGTAATCAGTAAAGAGCCTATCAAGTCCGTCAATTCCCAACCCACACCCAACCGTCATAATCGATTTATTTTCCATAGCTTGACAAAAGCCCTCAACAATTGAACTAGAATGTGGATCATTGAACTGAGCAACAAAATTATGGCACTGAACCGTATGATAATTCAAGTCGATGTAACCAATGCAGAACTGCATTTCAGTTATAACATGTTAGTCAAACAACTCCAAAGAAAGGAAGTGTGACAAGTCAAATTCATTACTTACAACACGTGTTTTGATGAAAAGTTTGAATGTCTCAGTCAAAACATTGTATGGTCCGTGACATTTTCCAAGGGACTAATGATCACTGCATGGTTGATGATGAAAGTTAGGTTCACACAAGTCTCTTTCAGAAATTTTCCAACAAGTTGCAAAAACCTACAACATTTTAGATAATATATTTACTATCCTAGATGTCCCCGACAAGCAGGAGGGAGACACATGAGTTTTACTTTATCCAACAGCTCGAAGGAGGAGGGCATTGGACATGAAGCCTCACACATGCATAAACCAGATAGTTGTTAGCTTCTTCGCTAGCCAAATCTTTTGGTATATTGAGGTTAGCCACCCTTTCTAACTCTCCTATAATCTTAATCTCCTACAAAAAAAAAATTATGATAGATTATTACCTACCATGGCATAGATAAGAAGTTGTGGTTTAATCAATGAAGACATTTCCTTAAATTGAATGGAGGAGTGAAGTCGATTTCAATTGTCTCCTTATCATGCCTATTAGCATGATACTCGATTTTGTAACCACTTAACAATTTTTTGGCCACAACAGTCAACATACCCTCAATCATTTCCATAAATTTATTGTAGTCTGTTTGAGCCTTATAGAACTCGCAAGTGATGAGATGCGGAAAGTGAGTCTGATGCCTTGCTATCTAAAAAATACAGTCAAAATCTGGACTGTCACAAACAAGCTGCATGTGGTAGAGTTCATGTGAGATACGACTAAGATGTGTGCAAGTTATTTCATCCAAAGTTAAAGGTACATCAACCTAGAAAGGTTTTTAATTATATCAAATAAAAAGAGCAATTGAAGCAGAGGCTAAACAAAAATCAGAAAATAAAGAACCTCCAAGAATTGTTCTCCGAGAGAAAATGGCAGATGCAAGACATCTTCCCTTTTGCCTCCACTTCCTTTCAAACAGCACCCACCATCGTCATTAGCGTATGACGGTTTTCCATGAAATTTAATTGCACTATGATTCTTTCAAAATATAAACAACATAAGCAAAGCCAAAATTAAATCAGAATCGACCATTCAAACGGTCTCATATCCGAAAGTAGAATGGATGAAACCTATAAGTAGTCCGATCGAAACGTATAATCGAAGCGACAAAACAAAAACATCACAATATCAAAACAATTCAAACACACAACTACTCACACATAATAGGAGCTCACTACAAAAACATTTACAACAATAAAATGATTGACATATTTACTAACTCTTTTATAATATTAATGAAATTAACTGTATTGAATTTTGCTTTGGTAAATAATTGATAATAGTCCTAGATTTTTATTTAATATTTGTCTTTTATAACCATTTAAATATATCGACATCTTGAATTGATAAAGTTGATAATAAGTATTGACTATATAATGACTTATTATTATTTTGATACTCATTAATCTCTTTCTAATTTCTATCATGCTATGATAAATTTCATTTTTCAGATACTTTTTGAAAAGAAAACTCTTGAAAAACAAAAAAATTACGATGAAAATTACCCATTAAACTCTTATAAATGTTTAATGGGTAAAATTCTTTTTATTTGATTTTCAAAATATTAAAAATATTGAATAATAAAAATCACGATTAAGAATTTTATTTTTACATTTTTTAAAAAATTTAGCATCTTAAACGTATATTTAAATTTTACAGAATAACAAATATTTAAACTAAAACTTATTTACAAAAAAATATTAATCAAACTTATCACAAATCTTAACCATAAATAAGTAGTAATATTTGGATTTATCTTTTGCGAACGTTGATTTTATTGTAGAAGATTCAAAAAAATTATGAATTTCTTTTATTTTTTCTAACTTTCAAAATAGATTTTGGGTGGAAAATAATTAAAATAAAACATATCTCCATTTTTTTTCTCAAAACCAACGATTTAGATTTTCAGATTTTTTTAATTTTCTCACCCACAATCTCTTTTACTATCCCACGATCTTACTTAATTAATTCTATATTATCTTGAGAAAAGTTTTGAAGGAGTAATATTTAGTTCACGAATAAAATATCTCAAACTCATTTCTTCCAAACATTCAAAACAAGTACTGTATGTTCTTCTTTTTTTCCTTTATGTTTTTGATTTCCTCATGCACCATTAACATTGTTGATGGATAAGCAAAAACGAGAATATACGTTTATCTACGCGGTTCAGGAAAAACAAAAATTAAATGTACTCCAACACTTTCTGCTACATATATATTACAAATGATTTCTATAATTCAGATAAAAAAATTCCAAAGATTTCAAAGAGATGAATCATTTTAATTAATTTATTCCAAAAATTTGTAGAAAAAGTCTTCCGATGATTCAAGGGCTCTCTAATCGTGAGACGTGAACCAATCTACAACCCTTATTCTACAAGTGGAAGACATAAAACAGAGAATAAGAGTGGAAGTTTCAATATGAAGGAACAATTTTGCTTGGACAAGATACCAAATTATAGTTTGATCGTGATCTTAGTTCATGCCATTATATTTATTTGTTATAAAAGTGTTATTTATTGTATATAATTATAGGGTTCGATCTATGTTTTTTTTTTGTAAATGAAATTTTATTATTTTTAGTGATATATTATTTGAAATTATCAAGATGTTATAGTAGTTGAAAACGAGTGATTTTCGCTGGAAAATATCCACTTCTTTTTACTATATTAAAAAATAACTAATTGTTAGAATAAAAATTTTGGAAAAATATTTTTAAATAGAAAAAATTAAAAACAATAGAAAAAAATAATTAATATTAGTAACGTTAATATTAGCATCACTTATTTATAATTGATATAATTATTACATCAACTTAAGAAATTGATATAAATAATTAGAATCATTTGTTATAACCGATTTAAATATTAACATCATTTATACTGATTGATACAAATTTTAACTTCATTTTTTATAAATGACACAAATTAACATCAATTAGAACAAACGATGAAAATAGTTACATCACTTGTTGAAATTGACACAAACTATTAGAGTCACCACTTTTAAAATCAGTTATATAAGTGATGTAAATTTATTTATGTCAATCAAAAACCGATGTAAACAAATTAAATAAATGATACAACACACCTTATTTCTTGTAGTGGCTGAACCACTTACAGTTAAGGTAGAACCAGAATCAACGATTTATGTGAGACGCGAGAGAAATGGCAAAGAATTGCAGATGGGAAAGAGAAAAGCTTAGACAATACAAAACCCATGGACCTGAATCTACCTCCACTGATCCGGCACATTGAAGAGCGGATCTCGAACTGAACATAAATTGAATTACTTATTTTGGTATACGATTATATTGCAACCAAAAACTAGAACAAAATACGATGTCTTTTTTTTTTTCAGTCTTGGAACTTCATCGAAGTTTCCAAATTTCGGTTTCTTTACTGCAAAAAAAAAGAGAGGCGAAGACTACCTGTGGAAAAGAATATTTAGTCAGGGAAGAGCATCAAGGGTAGTTAATCCTACCACGACTGTTGAAAATATTGAGGTTAACCAAACAGAGCATGTCGCAAAACGTAAAGCAGAATAACAAGTTGTTGACCCTACCAACAAATCCCCAAAAACCAATAAAAATACGGTGGTTTCCGATTTGAAACCGTTGCCACTCCATGTTGCATAATAGTAAATTGAGAACATGTTGTATAATAGAAAGCTTAGTCTGGCAAATAAGATAAAAATGGTCCTCTACTTTCCTTAGTTTTTTCTGTTAATCTACACCTGAAACAATATTATAAATAATGAGTTATGTAAAAAAAAATATAAAATCATTCACAGTCAATCCATTCGTCAATAGTATAGACTTGTACTTTTTATAGCTTTGACAAAGTTTTATTATGGCATCATTTTGTTTTATCTTCAATTGATTAATGTTTTCACCCGTTTTCTTTTCACATAAGCCATCTTTGTAAAAGATAAAGAAAATTGGAATCAGAGAATAATGCAACACATGGTCATTCAAACAATAATTCAGGTTCTCTGATACATTAGCATATTCCCAAGTTTACTCATATAATATAGGCAAAGTATCAACTTCAATCTTATATGAAATATGCGAATGCACTATCTTTTTGTAATTGTGTGGGTGATTGGTAACTAGACTTTGAGGATTTTAGAGCATTTGAAAGCTTCTAAAGTCAATTTTAAGCCAATCACACTTATACCTTTTTTTTTTTTTTTCTCTAAAGCTTTTAAAGT
>OVAY01001945.1:0-22758 GCA_900406395.1 Kernera saxatilis | reverse complement strand
AAAAAAAAAAAAATTTGACGATGAAGAAGAGAAGAGCTCAACCTCAGAAGATTTTTCAACCAATTCAAATGTTTTCAACCATTTTGAGGTGATGTAGTAAGGGCAGGGGCGAATTCAGAAGTTATTTTCATTGGGGGCACATTTCAAAGAAACAAGAACATATTTTCAATACATTATAAATATTAGCTTAAAAATACACTAAATTTATATAAAAAAATGGGTGCACATGCACCCTTTGTTAACACAATACATTCGCCCCTGAGTAAGGGTACTTTGGCTTTAAGAATGGAGTCATTTAAAGACTACAACTAACCAACAAAAAATTGTCTCTCATGAAACTGGTTTACTTCGATTATTTGCATCTATTTTTTGTTCTAAAAACTAAAAAAAAAAAAGGAGGCATGAGTCTTATGTGGATTAGAGGAGGAAAATATTAATATCACTGTCCCCATAATGTTTTATTCAATGTATTTCTCAAAAAAAAAAAATATTAATTTTTTTCTTAGCAAAATAACATTAACATTTTATAGCAAAAAAATGAAAAGTCAATACTATGGTTTTAGGTAACAAATTGAAAATCTATAAATTCGAGGTCAATATGCAGTTATTTAGTCAATTTAAATTTTTGGCACATTATTTATATATAATAATAAGTTATTTTGGTAATTTTTTTAATGAGTTAGTTATTTTTTAGTATTGAGTTTTCAAATCTATGCCAAAAAGTTACAAGATGCATTATTAATTAGTGTTGACTTGGCGAAAAAAAAAAAAAAATTAGTGTTGACTTATGTCATTGACAACATTTCTTTACCTATAAAAAGTGGAAGGATTAAAATACGATCCTAAAAGAAAAATCAAAGATTGCAAAAGAAAGAAAAACAAACAATATCTAACAGACAAGATCAAGGTTTAACAATGGCAATGGCAGAGACAAGCTGGTATTATACAATAGAAGAGATAGACAAAAACTCTCCATCGAGACAAGACGGTATCGACTTAAAGCAAGAGACTTTCCAACGTTGGTCTTACACTTCTTTCCTGCAAGAACTTGGCCAGAGACTAAAATATCCTCAGAGATCCATAGCCACAGCGATTGTCTTGTGTCAACGATTCTTCACTCGCCAATCACTCGCCAAGAACGACCCGAAAACAATCGCCATCATCTGTATGTTTATCGCCGGAAAAGCCGAAGGGTCTCCATGCCCGGTGGTGGTGGGTTCCGTCGTCGCCGTCTCTTACTTGGTTTTACATGGCAAAACTGCGCCACAAGAAGTGTACGAGAGAATGAAGGTGACTGTGTTAACCGGAGAGAAGTTTGTGCTCTGTACGTTGCGATTCGATCTCAATATCGAACACCCTTATGAACTAGTGTTGGATTGGGTTAAGAGATCGGTTAAGGCTGAGGATGTTCAACGGTTGTCTCAGGCTGCATTGAACTTCGTCAACGACGGTCTAAGGACGTCGCTTTGCCTGCAATACAGGCCTGGTCAGATCGCTGCGTCTGCTATATATCTCGGCTCAAGAATGTGTAAGATGAAGTTACGGCCGTGTGATGGAGAGAAAGCTTGGTTGCGAGAGTTCGATGTCACGCAACTTCAATTGGCGGATATTTGCGACCAGACACTTGACCTTTATGTTCAAGACTTCGTCGTTTCAGCAAGGAGAGGCCGGTGACCGAAAAATAGAGCAAGGAAGGAATGGTGAAACAAAATCTTGTCAGGGTCAAGAAATGTCATCAAGATAATAAGGGAAAAATTAATGTCATAAACGTAGCTGATAACTCAAGAAATGTTGCTATCACAATTGATTGTCATAAATGTCATAAATGTTGCTATCAAATGTCTAAGAGGTATAAAATGATGATTGCTATCCAATCTATAATTGCAGAACTTGCAAAACGAAAATCATCATAATGCGATCTAGCACTATGGTCCATATAGTTTCCAATTCTATGTAGCACGGAAGCTTCGTTAGAGGTCCGTTTCCCGCTTCGGAATCGGAAGCTTTTGAAATCGCTAGGAAGCATTGCGGAAGCGCGAGGAAGCATCGCGGAAGCGCGAGGAAGCATCGCGGAAGCGCGAGGAAGCATCGCGGAAGCGCGAGGAAGCATCGCGGAAGCGCGAGGAAGCATCGCGGAAGCGCGATTCCAAAAAAACTAAGTTGGAATCATTTTAGAAGCACTGGTTCCAAATTGGAAGCGTTTTGATTTTTACGATTCTAAATTGGAAGTGTTTTGATTTTTATGATTTCAAATGTAAAATCGTAGAAAATAATAAATTATTAGAAAACTTTATGATAATTTTGGTTTTTTATTATTATATTAAAAACCTAATTAAGAAACATATAAATTATGAACCATCTTTTGCAATTCTCATTTTCTATACTTTATAGTTTTTTAGTTTTCTTCTTCATGACTTTGAAACCAAACAAAATATTTTTAATTTGATTTTTTTTTTTGATATATGATGCATTGATTTACCTAGAAAATCATTCAAGATAAATTGTTATTTTCAATTTTTTTTTTACTGTAAAATAATATTATTTTATTTTATATATATATACGCTTCTAACACGTACCCGCTTCCTAATTTTTTCTAAGAACTCGCTTCCGCGCTTCCATACGATTCCGCTTCTGCGTATCTGTTCCCATTTCCATGCCACTTATTTTACCATATAATTTTTTTTTTTTGTCATCTAAATTATATTAAAATTAACGAGATGGTACACAGTTTGAAATTACAAAACCAGAACATCGTCTTCGAGAGCCAAAAGCCCCAAAAACAGGGAGACATAACCCTAAAGATACTATGGGATGAATTGAGGTCTATGCACTAAAACTGACACACTGAAGCCAAGAGACTCCTTCAAAAATTCCCAAAGAAACTGTGAACGTCGGATAGCACCAATAATACCGGATATGCCACAAAATCGAAGTCAAACTAGCAACAACACTGACAGGAACAAAATCTGGATCCAACCGAGAACATAGAGCAGAAACCACTTCTATCACGCCACACCAAGAGGACGATGAGGAATAAAAGAAAACGAGAAGAAACGGAAATACTAAGTAAACAGTATGTTGAGATGGTGTACAGTGCGTCTGATATATAACCCTAACACGGGACAGTATGCGACCTTACCTGAACTGATAAGGTACATAGTCGAATAGCTTTAGGGTTTGATCCGATTGACAGCAATTCAAGGTATCCGCCCAAATAAAAGTTTCTAGTTCTGAATGGAGAAGAAAAAGGATTCTACAGTAAGTACATATCAATGACGGTAATTAATCAACTTGAAAACAAATACAATTTAAACCAAAAAAAAAACTTTTTAATTATTTCCATGAGCCATCTGAATGACATTGTAAATCAGAACATTGCAACCAGATCAATCAAAAGCGGAACTTCTATCCTTATCGTGTGACGCGATATCACAAGTTCGTTATGATACTAAATCATCTTCGAGTTCCCATTTCTTGGGATCCGTGAATGCTTGGAGATCACGAGATTGCATATACCATGGTGACCAACCATGATAAGATGATTGATTAAGTATTGGTTTTTTTTTTTAGCTTACAACTACCATAATTTGCTCATCAAGAGACATCATTATATTCTTTGATTCTAGTAATATATGTCGTGGCAAGGTTTTTAAAAATTCATTGTATTGTTGCTAATTAAAAAAGGTCAGGTTTTACCTCAAATAGACAGAACGAAAAGGTTGTAAATGCACAACCAATCAATTGTAGTATTTTAGGATCGATCCTAATAAAAGCATGCACAACAAATCCATTAGAAACATATTGATCTAGTGAAAAAAATATGAATTTGGGTTTAAACGATTAATTTTATTCTAATAAACCTTTAAAGGATTATCTTCAATTAAATTATATGTAGTACATCTAACTGCTCTTTTTTTCATTATTAAAAATCTATTAAAATTAAATTGAAAAGCAAATAGTGTTTGAATAAAAAAAAAATTAGAGATTATTACACTCATATACAAATTTTTTGAAATTTATGTCATATATAAACACTTTAGAGATATTGGACATTTTTTGGTAGCTAAAGACTCTATTACTCTCTAACCGGTTTCATTTTCTCATTACTTTCTCACTTTTACTCTGAAACCTAAAAACAAAATCAATTTTTTTTTTCTTTTCATTTTCTCTTTTTTTTTTTTTTTTTTTCGCTACCTTCTCCTCCTCCAGTTTATCTTCTTCATTATCCTTGTTGTTAAGAATCAAGAAAAAGAAATTGAATCCATTCTTCTTACTTTTTATTTGTTTTTATAAAATAAATGGAAAATCAATTCCATCAAAGTTTTGCCATTTCTTAATCTTTCGTTGTTTGTTTCGATGATGCACGACCGTCCTCATCAAAACTTTTCACCCCTAAAATAAAATCTCATGTTGCTGCTACCACCACCACTAGTGTGTCTTCTGCTTTCTCCAAATATGAAGACTCTGAATCAAGGCCTATTTGATCCAGATCCAAATCAGATCTCCATCCGCCCCTTAGCTCACACCGATGTGGTTCATCGCTTTTGTTTCTAGTTCTCTCTAAATTTATGGAAAAAAACTGTCATTCAAATTATAAAAAAAATTGTGTCTATCATTCAAATTATAAAAAAAGAATTGAAAAAAAAAATATGATCTCAAAGAAAATAGGAGGTTTTAGGAATGTCCAAATTAACAAAAATATATTTGGAAACTAAAAACTAAACGTTAAAACTCAACTTTAAAACCTAAAAACTATCTTATATAATGCTTGTTAAGAAGGTAATATATGTAGCATTCAATCATGAATCGATTTTTTTTGAAAATTACTAGTTATTTGGTATGAAAATATTAAAATTATCATGTACTAAATTTGTGTGAATACCAAGCAAACCTATTTTCTTATACCCAATACAATGAAATGCCAAAATATAAATTATTATCATTTACTTATGATCAAACAGTTAGTATGCAACAACAATAAGAAGAAAAAGGTAATTTTCGAAGGATTGGGGTAAAGTTAACAATTGCTAACTTTTGAAAATCAGAGAGATTTGCTAAATACAGAGATTTATTTATTTGTTTCTTTATTTTTACCAATCTATTTTTAATGAAGTAGAATATACAATTCTTATGCAATAATAAGTCAACGATAAAAGTCAGCAATAAGGATATATATGGATACTTAATAGTCAGGATGTTTGGGAGGAATAGCATTGTTATCTATACAACTCAAAAGGATGAGAAGAAACATATCAATATGGTGGTGCTCCCGAAGTTAAACCACTCTGAGGAAGAGGAGAATATGATTTTGGGTGAATCCGCAACTGGTTGTTTGCTCCAGGGATTCAACAATAATGAGAGAGTTTGGGAGGAGCATCGCGAACTCGGAATCTATGTGAGGTTGATAATGAGGGCTTCTCACAGCTACAAACAAGCCAAGATGAAGTTAATTGTCATTCACAACCCCGACGAGACATCGATTCTTGCTTACTTTAGGTACGATTCGCACATCTTAGTCTACGACTAAGACAAAGACCACTTTGAGGATACCTATTTCGGACTATATGGATCACAAGACGTTGGTGTTCTGAAGTTTGGCCCATCCATACCTTACTTGAGACTTGCTTGGCCTTCTTCTTCGTTTACTTGAGACTGGCTTCACCATCTTCTACAACTAATAGTAATTATTATGGGTGTTTTGGGTGCAAGTGAATGATTGACCAAGTTATTAGTTTTAGAGCATTATTAGTTCAAAATTAGAAAACTAATAAATATTTTTTTTTTAAAACCATAGATATCCTTATGATTTAGCTTAATTACATAAAATCTCATTGTCTTGAAAAAATAAAAAAAAAATATAAAAAACTATCGTGTTAACCCAGTTATTATATCATAGAAAATATGTGTTATTGTTTATCGAACTTTTTTATCATAACAAAGATAAACGAAACTATATCGATAACCCGTTAACTAATTTTGTTATTGATTAACTTCCATATTAACATCCAAAATTTATATCATACTAAAAACCAATAAGCGTATCACAAAAAAATATGAAAAATATCAAAATATAAAAATATAAAATTATCATTTTAAATTAGTTAACATATCAAAATTAATATGTTAACAAAGTTATCATAACAAAGCTATGTAGATTTACACCGATAATCTGTTAACTAATTTTGTTATTGATTAACTTTAATGTGACTAAATACATTAAAATCTTCCAAGTTATATGTTAACAAAGTTATCATAGCAAAGTTATGTAGATTTATACCGATAATTCATTAACTAACTTTGTTATTGATAAATTTAATGTACATAAACACATTAAAATCTTCCAAGTTATATGTTAACAAAGTTATGTAGATTTATACCGATAACTCATTAACTAACTTTGTTATTGATTAATTTTAATATAAATGAACACATTAAAATATTTTAATTTAAAAAAAAAATAATAATTTAAACATCGGTGATCATCGCCAGCACCGTTAACGACAATATCACTATTACCAATAACAAATAAGTAACAAGTGATGTAAAAGGAGGGTGAAATAGAAAATCAATTATTTATCTCTCTAGTCAAACTAATTTTGAACTATCATTTGTATTAATTTAATTTTTGATTTATTGGTTACCATATGCTCATATCGTGGGAGCATTTGAACGATATAATCCATATGTCCACAGTGTACGAGCAAGAGAAGAAAAGGTGGTTGCGAGATTCGGAGGCCGAACTGCAAAGAAGACAAGACTCTTCCACATCTAGTCCCCAATAAGATAATCGATCAAGACTCAAGAGTGAGATTACGATTGAGCATGAAGATCCAGGAAGTGGTAGAGTGTTTGGGAATGGCTGCCTTGTGCCAAATTAGAGAGAACCAAGATACTTTAGGTCGTGTGGGAATCCAAGAAACAATTTAAACCCTAAAACGTTATTTTTATTTATTCAAACTTCATACATTAATGATTTCTTTGACTGACATATTCTATCACTACATCATAATTAAATTATTACAAAATATAGCTTAGTATAATTTTCAATACAAATTAAGGTTGCTGTTAATTTTTTTTTCAAGCATGATATCATTTACATTAACCTTTTAATTATAAGATATAAAGGTGATTTAAGAACATTTTTAGACCTTTTAATCATAGGATAATGCAGCAAAAGTATATAAACTCCAATGATCAAATTTCATTTATACGGGTGCTGATATTTCCATGAAGACACCACAAATATTTGACTTTTGTTTAATTCTTTGTATTTTAATTCTTATCAGAATACAAATATAAATTAAGTTAACATGAGTTAAACTTGACCAACTTGTATATATATATATACATATGAAGTGTCTTCCTCGTCGAGTGCTTCGATTTAAAGATTGAAAACGCGAGTCTTGAGGCTTGAGAGCGTCTCAGAACTGTCTGCAGAGAATAACACCGCCTGTAAGTTCTTGTTCTTTATCCGTAGAGATCATACGGAGATACCAGAAGTCAACTTCACCATTCAAGAAAGCCGAGTACCTTGAGACCGCATCAAGATTATAATTCGGAGATCATCACCGAAAAATCGCTTCTCTTCTGAACTTCTTGTCGTTTATCCCTCGAGATCATCATATGGAGAAATCAAAAAAGTCAACTTCACCATTCAAGTTCAAGAAAACAGAGTCTCTTGAGCGCCGCAAGATTATCACCAGAAACCATCGCTGGTGTGAAGTTCCAGTCGTTTTCTGTTTGCAAGATTATTCAGAACCATATTGTATCTAGGATCCTTGATCATGGAGAATGGAAATCATATCGTACACGAGAATGGGATTAATGGCGATATTGGAGTGCAACAGCAAAACGGTAATCACAATCTTGGGAATCACGTCATCGACCAGAACGGTAATCACAATCTTGGGAATCACGTCATCGACCAGAACGGTAATCACAATCTTGGGAATCACGTCATCAACCAGAACGGTAATCTTGGGAATCACGTCATCGACTAGAACGGTAATCACAATCTTGGGAATCAAGTCATCCACGAGAACGGTAGTGGAGCGCCTATCGAATCGCAAGAGAACCCGATCTTACAACAGAACCTAAATGCTGAAACTGACCAACAAGAGTTTGTTTTCATTGATTACCAACTAGAGGTTGATCATGAGGACTACGACAACTGGGTCGACTATGGGATATATCAATGGGTGGGAGGATTTGAAGAGCATGAGACTATGAATGGAGGAGAGTTCTACAACTACATCTATGATTTACCACAAGTTAATGCGGTTGGGCAAGACGATGCCAATGATGACTCTGTTGCTGTAGAAGACAATGAAGATCTAGATAATGGATCTAATAAAATCGACTAGAACGATCAGCGAACATGATGGTGAGTTCTTTGAAGGTTTATGAAATGGAGAATAAGGTGTAGAAAAGGATGATTTAATGTGTTTAGGAAATGGATGTAGAAGAGGATGATTTGTAAAAGTAAATCCATGAAATATAATAAAATCCTTCTTCTTGGATATCATGTGTTTAGGAAATGGATGTAGAGAGGATGATTTGTAAAAGTAAATCCACGAAATATAAAAAAATCCTTCTTCTTGGATATCATTACTGTTTAATTTATATTACATGCAGTGTTTACTTTATCTATGCGTAATAAAATCTCTATGAATGTATCTCTGATTCAGATATGTCTACTTCCACTGAACTGGAAACAAGAGACTTTTCAATGTAAACCACTTCCTTCACCTTCTTTTATAGCTAACAGTATCATCATTGTTCTCTGTGTCCTGAAAACTCTTCGACTGAAAAACCTAATAGAAGTTTGGCATCATCGATATCCGAATTCATCACTGTTTATATTCAAAACGTTTACAAAATCCTATAAGTTTATGTTTAATTTAAAAAAGGAATTCTTATATAAAATACGGTTTAGGGTTTAGATAAATACAAAAGTCAGGTTAGAGCTTAGGGTTTAGAGTTTTTGTATTCCCGGAAAAATAATTCCATTGTTACAATTTTTTTCCCATACTTGTCTAAGTTTGATATTTTTATCTTTTTGCCTAATTACCATGATGTCTTCTACACACATTCTCTAAATACTTTTAATAGATTTTGAGAAAATCGTTTAGAAAAAAGGATGAAGTACGTTGTGGGTTTAGATCCGTAAGAAGATATAAAAAAATAGGAAAAAAGTGAGCCAATCTACTTAGTTTAGAATTCTTCTTCTTCATTTTATATATGTTCTATGTACTCTACACTCTATATTTTATTTGCTAAACTTCTATATACTATGTTTTACGAAGTTTAGAATTTGTATTTGTTCTACGAAGTCTAGAATTCATATTAGCTATGCGTTCTATGAAGTTTGGAATATATAAGTATTCATATTTTATTCTATGTACTACGAAAGTTAGAATAGGCTTAATTTCTACCATTTATATAATGTTTTATGAAAGTTAGAATATGTATTATGTTGTTTTTTTAATGTTCTATGAAGTTTAGAATATGTATTAAATATATGTAGTGTAGATCGTCTCTAGTATATGTAATTTATGATATATATATCTTGTGTGTCACAAATGTATATGTTGCAGATCTACGTAACGCGTGGTATATGGTATATGTAGATTGTGTGTGTTCTCTTGCATTCTCAAGAAATCGTTTTTCTTTTACTGTCGCTAAAAGCAACAAAAGAAAACATGACTTTTGAGGGGCATGTCAATGAAAAACTAAGCGACCTTAAAAGAACAAACAAATTCAGACTGAAAGATGAATACAAAGAAGAAAAAAAGAAAAAAATTTCTTGTCAAATCCAGAATTTACCCATTTACAGAGGAAAGGGCTGATGAAGACTTTGGGGAAACAACTTAGTAATCTTTAAAGTTGCTTTTTTTATGCTTGGAAATTCTCTTTCTCCTCGTCCCAAAAGTGATGAAAATTCAATAAAATTCTATCCAAATCAATAAGTGTGTGGCATCCTTAGAAGCTGCTTTCTCTTGAAAACCAAGAAAGAAACTAAGCAAATCTTCAACATTGCTGCGAACCCAGCAAATACTAGACCCAATGTTTTCCCTGCAGTGTTTAATACAATCTATCTCGCGCTTCGCATGAGTACTCACGTGGTATATATATACTACAAGTCACACGTTCAAAGCTTTGAAAGAAAATATAGTTTATTTTTTTTTCGTTTTTTTTTCCACAACGGTTTAAACCCGGAGCATAAAAGAACCAATACCTTGTACAATCACTAAAACTAGATCACCACCTAGGGGTGTCAAAATGGGTAAACCAAACCAAACCAACCCATATCCAAATGATTTTGAGATAAAATGGATAATGAGTTAACCATTATTGATTTGGATAGAATATCTCGGTAGTTTCCACAAATCTAGGAAATCTTTATCTCTACTTATTTAGGATTTTATTTATCTTTTTCTAAATATCATATATCTTGAAAATAATGATAGATTTTATTATGTGATAAAAATATTCCCAACAACTTGCCCCCACTCTCCATTTTCTTATTAAGAATTTGGAGAGTAGAAAACATATGTCATTTTATCACATACCTTGAATACTTTTATACGTGACTTTCACTTTGTCTCATAGACATCATGGCTTTCACTTTGTCTCATAGACATCATGGTCGTATCTGAAATAATCTCTAAAAATCATATCGTCTAGAAGTCTTGTGCTACATGGGCTTTAGTCTTGACCAAATGAATATAATTATTGATCATCGTATCTCAGATTTGGACGTTTAGCTTCGAATTTACTGTCGAGTCGATTACTATATGACCATATTTCATGGAAAGATCTTTGCCACAGTGGGTGATAAGCAGAGGTTAAGCCATATATCTAATTCATGTCAATTAAGCTTCAAGACGATGGTGAGCCAACGAGGCACTCCTCCGGTGACCATGTCATCTCTTTGGTCATTATTCGGCACGAACAATATCCATATAATTTCCTGCCATCAGACCTAGATGAAATCAATGTTTCTTGAATCAAGAAAAAATACGGTTTACCGTCCTAGGCCTTCGTTGCTCTGATTGTTAAGGTAGCAAAACGTTATTCTGCATTGACGTAACGGTCGATGAATTCATGTATGCATGAGTATTTCAAGCTACACATGAACGGTGAATGTTTATAACTCAATGCGTCTAAATTTCATGGCAACGATCAAGGCCATTGATTTTTGCTTTGCATGAAACTAACCCCTTTTATTTTTTCCTTGCTAGCTTTCTCCCATTGGATGGATATCAATACCCATTATTTGTCTTATGTTGCGTAGAATGCACGTAACCATAAGCTCTTTTGACTTCTCTTCTTAGCTACATTTACAATGCAATATGTAGAATTAGAGCCTTCAATCTTTTCGAAAGATTCACATGGGCTTCATAATCTTTTGAGACCATAGTAAAACTTTGATATTTTTACTCGTATTCTTTTATTAATATGGAAGCCTTCTTCACTGCGGCCATGTTCAATGAGAACGTAATCGCATTTGCATTTTTGCATCATATTTCTTTCGTTCGCCGTATACTGTTTTAGTGTATTTGTATGAAGCTTTACCACTGCCTTGTTTGGCACTTACAGAAGTCGTAGCTTTTATTTTCTTGTATGTCACATCTGTGTTAGTTGTTTCTTTAGTTGCATAGGAGACTTTGTGTTTTGTAGTCAATGTCCAACGACCGTATGCACTTCTTTTTAGCAATCAACGATCTTCATGGAGTGACCGTCGTCGCTGCTTGTTTTGCGGCAATCATGGCCGTTGCTTTTCTTTAAGAGATTGTGTCTCTATTTTATTTCTGTAGCTCAGCTCCCATAACCACTAATTTTTTCGGTTAGTAATTGTAGCCAATGATCTTTTCGGGAGGTCATTGCCCCCTAGATTTTCTAGTGGTCGTTTGTTTCACTGCAACTACTATTGCATTTTAAGGAGCGACATAAGCTTCATTGCGACTACCATTACTTTGACATTGTCATCTTTTTGAAGTGGCAGTCGCTTCTGTTTCGAAGAGGTCATGCTCCTGGTGTAATAAACTTCTATGATCTTTCTCATATCATATGTTTCTTGAATCGACCATCGTTTATTCTTAGTAAGGCTTTGCCTTTTATTACTTAATAAGTAGTTGGTATTGCCACTACATAACTTGAGTAGGTTTTGCTCATGATTTTTTGAAACTACCATTGTTGGTGCTCAAAGTGAGGCGTGCGTGCCTCTAGTATATTTGAAGCTACCAATTTCTGGTGCTTTTTATTATGAGGTGTCCCTCTTATTTGATTCGTACTGACCGTGGTCGTTGCACGCTATGGCTTTGCCAATTATTTGTTTAGTAGTAAGGAGGTTTTTCCCTCGTTTCAATTTGAAGTCTGCTTCCTCGATGGGTAAGCAGCTTCTGTCTTGTTAGAGTATGTTTCCTCAATGGGTAAGCACCTTTCACTTTAATGGAGGTTGCTTCCTCGATGGGTAAGCAATTACAATATATTTGAGTATGCTTCCTCGATGGGTAAGCATCTACTATGTTTTGGAGTCTGCTTCCTCTACGGATCATCAACTACCAAGTTTTTTAAGTACGCTCCCTCGATGGGTAAGCAACTTCCAATTTATCAGAGTATGCTTCCTCGTCACTTTTCTTTTGTGAGAAGCAATGCTTATGACTCAGTTTATTGTGAGTATCATAACTGCTTCTTATTTGTTGGGAAGCTTTGCCTCTGTTTTTTTTTGTTTAAGTGACCAACGTCACTTCTTTTTTAGAGGCATTACCTCTTATTTGTTTTGTAATGACCTTAGTCATTGATTTTCGTTTCTTTCTGCGATCGTGATCGCTTCCTCTTATATGGTGATAACAATTTTTCTTTGCAATCTTAACCATTTCTTAGTGACCATAGCTACTACTTCAATAGCAATCATGATCATTTTTCTTCTATATCTCATGAGGTTTTGCCTCAAATTTGTTTTGTTTCTCGAGGCTTTGCCTCACATTTGTTTTGTCACAGTCGTCACAACCTTTTCTTAGAAGAGAGTTTCTCATATTTTATGACCGTAGGAAAGCTTCCAAAACACACGTACGCTCTTTTACCATAGATAAAATTAATCTCTTAGACTGTTGTATATAAGCACTTTGCTTATAGTAGCTTCAGAAATACATCTGTTTTCTTTTTATTGTAGATGCTTAACCTTTTGTGGTCTTATAGACCGTTGTGCTTTAGCACTTGGATTTTAGCCACTTCTTCAACACATATCTTTATATTCCTCTCGATGTTTAGCTTTCTTTTGATAGTCATATAAGATGAAACCATAACTAAGCAATAACACACTTAAAAATGGTAAGGACGTGCCTTTCTCGTTTGACCTCATCGAGTACACAAAAGTTTCTAAATTAGAATAATCATGATACTTAAAGAGAGTTGATGAGTGGTCACTAGAAAACTTATCTTGATATAATGTGGTTGTGATTGTGTAGCTGAAGGTAGGCTTCCGAGCCGGAGCGATAACTTTTGTGAATCCTGCCATATCTTCTTTGGTGATTTTTGGTCTTTAAAATATCTTCTTCCGTAGGCTTTAATTTGGATGAAAAATTATATTGCAGGTTCCACTAGTTGGATCAAAGTTCTTCCGTCATTAGAAAGTGAGTAAGCTTTACCCTCCAATAATTGAGGAATTGATCCTTCTTTTACGTTTTCCAATTCAAGTCGGTGAAGACTTTTTTGAGAAGATGCATCACAAACGGTTGTTAATTCTCCTCCTTCTCCTAGTATTTTTGCTGATGCAGATAATGGTAACCCAGACGAACTCCTGCAAATTGTAAAAGATGGGAGTTTTCTTCCTGCAATCGTAAGCATTAGAAGAAAAATCATCTCTCTTCTGTGTAGGTCGTCGAAACTTGAAAACTTATTCTCATTTGAAGACTAATCTTGTTATGAGTCAACGTCACATGGTGATTATGCAAGGCTTTAGATTTTTTGTTTTCTGCCTTTTCTCTTCTATTTGGTTCACGTGATCCTTCGTTCTTATCAATCAATGACCACATGTTTTGATTTTTTGCGGTAACCATAGTGATTAATGTTTCTTGGCTGGTGACCGTAGTCACTTCTCCTATCTTCTAAGAGAACTTTACGTGTTCTTCTCCTAGAAGCTTCTATAATCGAAGCAAATAGTGAAATTCCAACGTGACTGGCTTCTTTGCGGTACTCGGCTCTGCATTGCGATTGGCATAATACATTTCTTCCCCCAATTTTGTTCAATTTAATAATTGAAACATGAACACAACACATGAGTCATGCTGAAATAAAGAAGAACGGACTCATTCTTTCAACTTTAGTAATCGGTTAGATCACTTCTCGACATGTCATGGCACCGTCAATATTCAGAGAAGCATGTGCTCTGTTTTCTCTTTCTCTTCTAATTGTTCTGCTCCAGTGCTCCACGTGAATAATTTCTTGGCTTCTATCCATTGTAAGGGGCTTGTGATGGAGATAACTCATCAAACCGTGAAATTGAGAACTTTGATTCTGATTTCAATGTCAGGTTTGATCCTTCTTTGGTTTGGATCGGAACATCTCGACGAGCTCCAACCGAAGTTTCCATAATCTGAAAAATCTCCACCTCGTGGATTCTTCTCAAACCACAAATTCAGACTTTGATCCATTTTGATTTTCCAGAATTTCCTGTTTTCAAATCTGGGAAGAGTAGAAGCAGAAGACGCGTTACCGTCAAGATCCCATAAGAGGTTTGAGACGATGGAAACAGGTCTCTTGAGTCGGTGAAGCCAAAACCATTGATCGCGGCCAATATTGTCGATTTTTTTTTTTTTTTTTATGAATTTGAAGTAGAGGAGAAAACAATGAAATACGCTTTTCCACACCACGGCTCATTCATACTTTCGTTGTTGCATTCAATTAATAATCTCTGTTTCTTGAACCCTTAGAGACGCTAGTGGATAAATGAGTGCTTATGCCTCTAACCATTCACCTATCACCGTGGTAGATCCATGAGTTTATTAGCTACCTTTGATATCGTGTTAGCTCATGTCGTCACCATTAAATTGTCTCGTGCGTCTTCCATCTCACGTAGTTAAAACTGCCCCTCCTTCTAGCGCCAAGTTGTTTGGGCAAATTTTAACCGGTTCGTACAGTTCTACGGAATAATCGAAAAAACGCTTTTTATTGATATATAATCTTCGAATTACAACGAATTGAATATTTCTGATGACTTCTGTTAGGAGAGCTTCAGAGGCTTTGAACCGTAGTTCTCAGGATCTTCGTTCAAGTTCCGGACCCCCTTTTCTAGGGTTTTTGAGCTCTTCTTATATAGATTATGCACCATGTTTATCTCCTCTTTTATGTAGAAATTAATTATTAGATATCTCCTTAGAGTTTATCTATTCCGAATATCTCGGTAGTTTCCACAAATCTAGGAAATCTTTATCTCTACTTATTTAGGATTTTATTTATCTTTTTCTAAATATCATATATCTTGAAAATAATGATAGATTTTATTATGTGATAAAAATATTCCCAACATAAATAATCATGACCCACTTTATCTCAAAACCATTTGGTGAAAAAATTTATGGATTTTTGCGGGAAAATTATGGTTTTGCAAATTTTAACTAGAAAACTTCCGGCAAGGTCGTACTAAACTTGCCTAAACAGTATCTCAATTTCAATTCAAACATGGGTCATGTGTTTAATAAGTTAGTGGTTTGGTTTGGATTGGGTTGATCCATCAAGTTCAACCCATTTTGACATCCCTATCACCACCCTTTTGGTTATAGTTTATTAACTTAATTTTAATAAATATTTTATCTTCAATTGAATTATATATAGTGCATCTAATTGTTCTTTTTCCATTATTAAAGATCCATTAAAATTAAATTGAAAAGGAAATCAGGTTTAAATCCAAAAAAATGATCAAAACAGAACAGTTTCGAATATCTTAAAATAGAAAATAGAAAACAGAAAATAGAAGGTTGAAAAAAAAAATTGAAAATTCTGGGTCGCCACGTTGAAAATTTCCAGATCTCATTTCTATATTTTCAAAATCTTGAATTATGTCTCCTCATCTTCAGAATTTGTCTCTTCATCTTCGGAATCCATCAATTCATCTTCGGAATCTGTCTCTTCTTCTTCATCTTCGGAATCTGTCTCCTTATCTTCCTCATCTTCAGAACTTTTAGATTGTGTTTCCAATGATATCAAAAGGGGATCATCGTGTCTGTCATTCAAATTAACAAAAAAAAATTGAAGTTTTAGGAAAATATACCCAAATTAACAAAATTATATTTTGAAACTAAAAACCAAACGTTAATACTCAACTTTAAAATCTAAAAACTAAAAATTAATTCTGAAACTATGTGTATTCTTAATTTTAAATAATTAGACTATATATTTTTAAGTTGAACAAAATATAGATATGAAATAACTGTCAATATAAATATAACGTAGACGATGTTTAAATAAGTAGTAAAAACCAAGAACTACTTAAAAACTAAACCCTAACTCTAAAACTGTGTAACTTCTGAATTTTAAAACAAGTAAACACTATATTTTTTAATTGAACATAATATCGATTAAATAAGTGTGAATATAAATATAATGTAGAAGATGTTTGAATAAATAATAAAAAAACCAAGAAAAGGTAAGATTACAAATGAAACAAAATTGAGGTAAAATAGATCATAGTGAATACCTAAGTTTTATGAGAGGTTCCGGACCAAATTCAGCATAGCAGACGGGACAACATTTCCAGTCATGTTGTGTTATTTTGCCATGTATGCATTTCCAGCAAACTGCTTACAAAGTTTTAACAATTTTTTGAGTCAAACTTTTTGCAATATAATTGAAAAAGTTACAACTTTCAATCCTCAAATCGAACAAACATATGAAATAAACAATTGAAGCCACAACATTTTCTATAGTGAACAGTTAATCTCAGGTGAAGAACCAGTTTGTAGATAAGTAATTTATTCGTTCATACATAATATGCATAAGAAAGATAAAGCAGATATATACAAGAAATATAAAGTCGTCTCACACCAGTAGTCTCTTAGTATTAGAAGAATCTAAGATCAAAAACGAATAATGATATTGGGCTAAAACCTAGACTAATCCTCAATTATAACAAACTATTTTCTTTTTGCGTTTGGGAGCGTAGAGACCTAAAACAAATGAAATGCAAAACCAAACAAGCATACAAAATACATAAGACCATAAAAGTATAAATGAATAAAATAATTTAATCAGAGGAATTCAGGACTTACATATATGGTTGCACTTCTTTAGGGCTGTGGGTTGGTCAAACAAATTGTAACAGATACGACAAGTATACAGCTTTCTCATCTCTTCGTCCATCTTTTCTTTGCCTCTTCTCGGCTCTTACCAACAACAACAAAAACACAAACGAAATATATTTATTTTGCTTATATATAAGATATATGAACAATATTGAAAACAAAAGAGAGAACTATACGTGTGAGTCAAAGAGATAACTATATGTTTTTTTACAAAAAAAAAAAAAACATAAATCTTTACAAATCTGCATATAAAAGGGAACACACCTTTGTCTTCTTCGTAGCTACGATGGCTTATATGTCTGCTTTTTATCTTTGACAAATTCACCCATGTAACAATGTTTTTTATATATAGTCAAATGAGAATGTTAAGGTGAGTTAGATATTTTAAAAATCCTTAAAATTTCATTTAATTTAAGAAACAAATATTTATATTCTTAATTTCCACAAATGGAATTGGCTAATATGCATGAATTCAAAATTTCATTAAAAGTAAAATGCAAAATTACAACCTTTTTCTTCAAACTTCTATATATTAATGGTACAGTGCATGACCCAAATACAATTTCAATAAAAAAAATACTGTATATGGATTTGTAGAATGATTCTCTGTGTTAAATGATTAAGGGTAAAGTGCATGCATGACCCAAATTCAATCTTTTATTTCTTTTTTATAAATCACATCATGGCATAGGAAAAATAGTTAAGAATTTTGACTTGTTTCAAACTTTTTTTTTGTTTGTATTCATATCAAGGATTGTGGTGATCGTAAACAACAACAAAAAATGGTAGGTTATAAGATTTCTATATAAAAATCATTTGAAAAATATTTTTTTTCAATGTTATTTTTATTTATTCAAACTTCATACATTAATGATTTCTTTGACTGACATATTTTTAAATTGTTCTATCACTACATCCAAATTAAATTATTACAAAATATAGCTTCGCATATTTTTCAATACAAATTAGGGACCAGGTTTGCTGTTTTCTCTTGTCTCTACTATGTTCAACATCTTATAGTTGGTTTGGTTAGTTAGAAATAAAGTATATATAGTTAGTGGAATTGACATATATAATCATACTCATACAATTTAGGCTAAATTTTTAGGGCGAACAAACACGAAACGACGTAAGGGCATATCCGTCATTTCCGTAAGGTTCACGCCTTTTCTTTCACGCCTCGTCGACTGCTTCGGTTAAAGATTGAAAACGCGAGTCTTGAGACTTCAGAGCGTCCCAAAACTATCTGAAGAGAATATCACATTCAAGATCACACGGAGATATGAGGAAGACAACTTGAGACGATCAAGATTATTCGGAGATCATCACCGGAAAATCGCTTCTCTTCTGAACTTCTTGTCGTTTATCCATCGAGATCATCATACGGAGATATCAAGAACTCAACTTCACCACTCAAGTTCAAGAAAACAGAGTCTCTTGAGCGCCGCAAGATCATCCAGATATTATCGCTAGAAACCATCGCTCGTGTGAAGTTCCAGTCGTTTTCTGCTGGCAAGATTATTCATATTGTATCTCGAATCCTCGATTATGGAGAATGGAAATCATATCGTACTCGAGAATGAGATTAATGGTGATATTGGAGTGCAACAGCAAAACGGTAATCACAATCTTGGCAATCACGTCACCGACCAGAACGGTAATCTTGGGAATCACGTCATAGAGGAGAGCGGTAATGGAGTTATCGAATCGCAAGAGAACACGATCATACAACAGAACCTAAATGCTGAAACTGACCAACAAGAGTTTGTTTTCATTGATTACCAACTAGAGGTTGATCATGAGGACTACGACAACTGGGTCGACTATGGGATATATCAGTGGGTGGGAGGATTTGAAGAACATGAGACTAAGAATGGAGGAGAGTTCTACAACTACATCTATGATTTACCACAATTTAATGCCGTTGGGCAAGATGATGCCAATGATGACTGTTGCTGTAGAAGACAATGAAGATCTAGATAATGGATCTAATAAAATCGACTAGAACGATCAGCGAGCATGGTGAGTTCTTTGAAGGTTTATGAAATGGAGAATAAGGTGTAGGAGAGGATGATTTCATGGTTTAGGAAATGGATGTAGAAGAGAGGATGATTTGTAAATTGAGAAAGAACATATTGAAAGTTGTGTAAAAGTGAAACCACGAAATATAATAAAATCCTTCTTCTTGGATATCACTGTAATGTTCTATATTACAATGTTTACTTTATCTACGAATAATAAAATCTCTATGAGTGTGTCTCTGATTCAGATCCCTTATGTCTACTTCGTTTATCTTCTCAAATGAAGAGTTTTCTCTGTCTCCTGAAATCTCTTCAACTGAAAAACCCACTAGAAGTTTGGCATCATTGGTATCCTTCATCACTTTTTATATTCAAAACATTTACAAAATCCTATATGCCTAATTTTTTTAAAGGAATTCATAAAATGCATGGTTTAGGGTTTTATGAATTCTCTTTACGGTCTCGATGTTTTCAGAGAAAATATAGTTTGTTAGGGTTTTTTGTTTTTTAACCGATGAAGCATTAAAGGGAAAAATCAGTCATCGATGCTCCAAATATATATATATATAAAACAAAAATACCGATTCAGATTAGTGAGCCACACACTATATATCTTCACTTCAAATGCTGTGCCTTTGTAGATTTGTGGATTAACTGTAAGTGAAGCCAAGGCAGCAATACCTCATGTCAATACACAACATCCATCGATTGCTTTGACTTAGTTTCCCATGGAAACGAAAACGATGTCAACAATAGGTAAAGTTTTCCCAAGCATACGAGACTTAACTTTATTCAATAAATCTTTAAACAATTATCTTCAAATAAATATATATATAGTGCATCTAATTTTTCTTTTTTCTTTATTAAAAATCCATTATAAGTAAATTGAAAAGCAAGACAGGTTTGAGTCCAGAAGAAATTATTAAAACATAACATTTCAAATACCTTAAAATAGAAAATAGAAAGTTGAAAAATAAAATTTAAAATTTTGGGTCGTCGCACTCAGAATTTTCAGATTTTATCTCTATATTTTCTTCATCTTCATATTCTGTTTCTTCATCTTCGGATTCCATTTCTTCATCTTCGGATGTCGTCTCTTCATCTTCAAATTCCAGTTCCTCATCTTCTGATTTTGTCTCCTTATCTTCAGAACTATTAAATTTCCTATCCACATCTTCTTGTTCTTGAAAGAAGCGGACTCGTTCCAATGATACCCAAATTGGGTCATCGTATCTGTCATTTAAATTAAAAAAAAAAAAAAATTGAAGAGTAAATGTGTGCTAAAAAAAAAAAATTTCGGAAAATTAATATACACATATTAACATAATTCTATTTTGAAACTAAAAACTAAACGTTAAAATCCAGTTTTAAAACCTAAAAACTAAACCCTAATTCTGAAGCTGTGTATTTTCTTAATCTTAAATAATTAGACTATATATATTTTTAAGTTGAACAAAATATAGACGAAATAAGTACGTATATAAATAACGTAGTAGATGTTTAAATAAGTAATTAAAAAACAAAGAACTAGGAAGATTAAGATAAAAATATATTATAGTGAATACCTTAGTAGTATGAGAGGTGCGGGACCAAATTCAGTATAGCAAACGGGACAACAATTCCAGTCATGTTGTATTATTTTGCCAGATATGCATTTCCAACAATCTGCTTACAAAGTTTAACAGTTTTTTGAGTCGAAGTTGTCGCAATAAATTTGAAAAAGTTACAACTTGCAATCCTCAAATCGAATAAACATATGAAATAAAAAATCGAATAAACATATGAAATAAACAATTGAAGCCAAAAACAATTTTTATAGTGAACAGTTATGTTTCAGGTGAAGAACCAGCTTGTAGATAAGTTATTTATTCATTCGATATGCATATGAAAGATAAAAGAGATATATACAAAGAATATAAAGTATAAATGTCGTCTCACACCAATGATTTCTCACCAATAGACATATAAATACACTAAGAATCTCTCAAAATAAAATATATTAAAATTATTAATATTAAATTGATGAGATAGTCATTTGAGTATCTCACCAATGAAAATGCCCTAAGGTTGGAAACGAATAATGATATTGTTAACAAGTTGAATTTTGGGCTAAAACCTAGACTAATCCTCAATTATAACAAACAAAACATTGTGTTCGAGAAAAACAAAATACATAAGACCAACATATTAGATACACTCAAATCCATAAAACATTGTATACAATACACTCAAATCCATAAAATTCTAAAATATTTTAATTAGTGGAATTAAGTACTTACATATATGGTTGCACTTCTTTAGGACTGTGGGTTGGTCAAACAAATTGTAACAGATAAAACAAGTACACAGTGCTTTCAGCTTCCTCATCTCTTCGTCCATCTTTTCTTTAGCCTCTTCTCAGCTCTTACCAACAAAATAAATTTATTTTGTTGTTGACAAAAAAAAAAAAAAATTTATTTTGTTTATATATATATATATAAGATATATGAACAATATTGAAAACAAAAGAGAGAAGTATATGTGTGAGTCAAACTGGTGTAGTAACATAAAAATTTACATTTAAAAAAAAAAAACATAAATCTTTACAAATTTGCATATAAAAAGGGAACACACCTTTATCTTCTTCGTAGCTACGGTGGCTTATATCTCTGCTTTTTATCTTTCACAAATTTACTCATGTAACAATGATATATATAATGCAAATTAGAATTTTAAGGTGAGTTAATTATTTGGAAAATCCTTCAAATTTCATATAATTTAAGAAAAAAATATTTATATTCTGAATTCCAAATGGGAGGCTAGTATGCATGAATCAAAATTTTTATATAAATTAAATGAAAAATTATACCATTTTCTTCAAAACTTTTATATATAGGGGTAAAGTGCATGACCCAAATTCAATTTTAACTAAAAAGTAATGTATATTAATTTGTAGAGTGATTCTATGTGATAAATAATTTAAATAGGAAAAAGGAATTCGATTTTTTGAACGGAAAAAAAAAGTTATGAAGATTTTACTTTTTTTTTTTTAATATCACATCATGGCATAGGAAAAACACAGTTTGACTTGTATTAAGAATTGTGGTGGTAGTTTTGATGGAAAATAAACAAAAAATGGTAGATTATAGAATTTCTATATAAAATTCATTTGAAAAATAATTGTTTTCAACGGTATTTTTATTGATTCAAACTTATACATTAATGATTTTCTTTGACTGATTATATTTTAAATTATTTTATCACTACATCGAAACTAAATTATTACAAAATATAGCTTAGTATAATTTTTAATACAAATCAAGGTTGCTGTTTTTTTTTTTGTTTCAAGCATGCTATCATTTACATTAACATTTTAATTTAAGATATAAAAGTGATTTAAGAATTCTTTTTTTAGATCTTTTGGATAATGCTGCAAAAGTATATAAACTCGAAT
>OVAY01001944.1:10704-22780 GCA_900406395.1 Kernera saxatilis | reverse complement strand
GAATACTCTTCTCTCAAAAGCAAAAGCTCTTTATTAATCAATTCAAATCTGTATAAAACAATAAGCCTAAACGGCTATTGTTAAGAAAACTTCTAAAAACCCTAATCTTAATTAAAATAGGAAAACTACTAAAATACATAAAATAAAAATAATACATTAAGAAAATAATTTCATTTATGCGCTGCATCAGTAGTCGAGATGATAAGCCTTGTCTAATAGTTCCAAGACCTCCTCGTGGTTGTGGAGGTCGCTGCTCTCCGCGCAACAAGTAGTAGCGTTGAATATCAACTTATACGCTCGATTCACACAAGCCCACCATAGATCATATAATACCAATCTTTATTTAGTAACCTTATATGTCAACCAAAATAAATTATTTGCACCCTAGGCGAAAAGCTATGGCTTAGATGTGACATTATTTTTCTTATTATTTCTTTCAAAAAATCATGTATACACGGTAAAAAATAAATTAGTCATAATGACTGTTTATTATATTAGATGCTACTACGTAGTTACTTGTAAAATTCTTGCACCCCGTATGATTGTTTTAAACAACCAAAGCCATATATGTTCACAATCATAACATAATATATATAATTTGTCTGTGTAGGTGTAGAATTTCTTGAGATGGAATATTGTGTCGTTAATGGCGAGGTAGCTCAAAGAAATATATTTGGAAAATACTGTAGTTCAGACGTTAACATTTAACCACACTTTGATCTTGTGGTCCTCTCGCTTAGACAGTTTCTTAATTTACCTGTTTTATATTCATCAAACATTCATAAATAAATACATTAGTTTTAAAAACATGTGTATATAGACTGGAGAATGTAACCAAAATGAAAATCAAAGGGCCCATGAAATATAATGGAGTACGTACAAAACAGAGTAGAGGTTTTTAAACCTGTATATCCATTTATCCAATTGCAATTATAAGAAGGCAAATTAACTCTAGAAACAAGTGTGACAGAGACTGAGATAAATAATATCATCTGTCAATAAACACTATTATTATTGTAATATAATCAACAATAAACCCATTTCTAACACCTATTAAAGAATCACCAAAGAGGCAATTCACTTACCCACGCCAATCCTTCCTTCTTCTTGCATCTCATGTAGAGTGAGGAGATGAGGTTTAGAGGCGAGGATAGCGAGAACGGCCTTTCTTCTTCAAGAACTCTGGTATCTCTATGGAACTGCCTTCAGTGAAAGATGAAGAAGGACGTCTTGTTACTCCCATTGATGCATCCGCTTGTGTTGCCTTCATTTTCATATAAAGAGTTAAGAGAGATCACAATCGAATACTTATAACATTTTGATGTAAGAATCGACTATATTATTTGTGTGTCGAGGGAGACAGGTGAATACCTGAAGTGGCCTCCCTTCTCCTTCTTCTTGGCGTTTGAAGCCGGTTGCTATTAGGGTAATACTTACCTGACAGGAAGAAAAAGTAAATAAAAAAATTAAGCAACTTGGGTATCACTTCATATCTCAGAGGTCATATAAGAGAAGAACAAGATCAAAGAAAGAAGATGACTTACTTGACCACTAAAGGATGGATCTACAACAGCACCAAATATAAGATTGGCTGTTGGATCAACGAGATCGTAAATCACTTCCGCAGCAGCATTTACCTACAAATTGTTTCCCCGACAATCAAAATACAGCATAACAACATTATAAATGACTTGGGATTGAAGAAAAAAATAGGCTTTGCGCTGAGTTGTCTAGGGAAGAAACAAACTACTTTCTAGGACAGGAAATGGACTGAGAAGATAGAGAGACAGAGAAAGACCTCGAACAGTGTTAAGTCAGTTCCACCGGTTATGTTCCAAACAATTCCAGTGGCTCTCTCAATGCCGATATCTAACAAAGGTGATTGGATCGCATTTAATGCAGCATCTCTTGCTCGAGTCTTTCCTGCTCAAAATAACAGAATAGCATGAAAGAGTAAGCATGGTGATGCAACCAAAACATTGCACCAAAATAGTTCAAGTTTAGGATTTTCCTGAATATATCACAATGCACATATAGTAGAGTTACATGGAGAATCATATGGTAATTTTCAGTATACCAATCATTATTAGACTGGCTCCTTTGTCGGTTAAAGAGCACCCAATCTATAGTTCAATTAATCTACTCAGCAACATCTGTAGTATCAATTCTCAGTAAAACCTTAGCATTTTCGTTAACAAACATATGCATATAGCATCACTTATACTAGTCACGGGGTTCCTTACCCTTCCTTCTAACCAATAATGCCTTTTGTTACTAAGTAACCGTGCAGCAAATAGAGTCTATCTACAAAAAATTTCAAATCTAAAGAAGACTCTACTCTCACCTGTTGCAGTTCCGATTCCCATCAATGAAGAACCTGCATTTGCCATTATAGCCCTAACATCAGCAAAATCCACATTGACCAATCCAGGAATCTGCAATGCCAGGAAAAAAATACAGCTGTTAAGCATTTTCTATAGACAATGGCTCCATTAGGAAAAAATACATTACAAAGCCATACCGTAATGATATCAGAGATTCCACGGACCCCTTGACGAAGTATATCATCGGCCAGATTAAATGCTTCTGTAACTGGAGTAGACTGAGAGACTGCCGTGAGTAACTTGTCATTTGGAATAACAATGAGAGTATCAACATTATCTCTGAGGACTGCAATCCCTTCCTGAGCCTGGACTGTTCTTCTCCGTCCCTCAAAGGAGAAAGGCGTTGTGACAATACCAACCGTCAATATACCCATCGCTTTGGCAACCCCTGCTATTATAGGAGCCCCACCTGTGCCAGTTCCACCACCCATTCCAGCCTAGAAAAATAGAAATGCTCAACCAGTGAACTTAAAGGAATTTAATCTTATAGTAAATCAATGGGGGCAGCAAATTCACACAACAATCCATGGTTAGTGGTATTTAGACGGTAAGTCTTCCATTATCTGAGACAAACCTCACTACTTTAGCCAGATGGAGATAAAAAAGAAAGAGGTAAACAATAGAGAAACCACACACCAAAATTCAATATAACGGATTGACATGATATTGCAATCAGTGCGTCTGATTCATAAAACTTCTCATTTGTAATAAATATTTTTCTATAGAAAGATGTAACTAAGAAGAACTGAAAGGAATAGTGATAGACATACTGTGACAAAAACCATATCTGAACCATAAAGTGCTTCTTCGATAGCTTCTTTGCTTTCTCTAGCAGCATTCATTCCAATCTCTGGATTTCCTCCAGCACCTAAACCCCTAGTCAACTCCTTACCGATCTGTAACCTATTGTCCGGGAAAACGGGAGACATTCTCATTGCTTGAATATCAGTATTCACAATCCAAAACTCCACACCAATCATCTCACTCTCTATCATGCGATTCACAGCGTTTGACCCACCACCTCCAACGCCGATAACTTTTATCCTTGCCTCATTGTAAGTGCTTGAAGCAGATGACTCGCCAAAATCCTCGGTAATGGGAGCACTGGAAGTTTCTTTTCTTGGATTGAGCATCGATATTTCTGGGTGGAGGTTCAAGAAAGAGTCTTGGCTTTGGAAATGGTTTGGACTGTGAGAGTTCGAAGAGTTTCTGATCGGCGAAGACTCATATTTATGAGCAGCAACAACACGATTTCTCTTATTTTCAATCATTCTAAAGCAACTAACCCTGCTGCCTACATGACTTTCCGGTAATACACTCTTTCTAAGAACAGTGAGCACCCGAGAATCCGGAGGAGTCAAACAGGGAGAAACATAAGTTGCCATTTTGAGACCACAGAACCAACTAATCTTTGAAAACTCAGAAAGATCTAGACTCCAGTTTCACTGCCGGTTTTTGCTAACAAAGACCTGTTCAAGAGAGTATACAAGAAGTCAACTTCAAGTCCTTAACCAAGAAGAACATGACTGAATCAACTAAAAGTGGCGTTCGCATTTGCATTCCACAGTTATATAATCAAAACTCAGTTGCATCTAGGTTTAGTGTGAAACCAGAATCCAATATACTTCTATGAACAATCAGATTAAGAGACTAGAAATATAAACGAAACGATTCACTCTCATTCAAACCCTTTTTATCAAAACAAAAGCACAATCAGTGAACAATGCTTCATTAAAGCCCCCGAAAAGCGTCGATTTGAATCAGAAGAATACAACTTGGGCGCCGTGCTATTACAAATTAACAAAATTAAAGATGGGAATTTCAAAATTTTGCTAAAACAGCACACGAAAACAAAAGCTAAGACATTTCGATTGATTGGCTAAACCAAATCCAGGGGGAAAAAAATAAATGAAAAGTGAGAGATTGCGGAAGAACTACATTAACATGTAAAAGAGGGAGAGAACCTGGAGTAGCAGCAGCAGAAGATTTCGACTTACAAAGAAAGAAAATGTGAGGAAAAAAACTGGAGGGTTTTGGTGTTTTCTGGGCTTAGAATCTCCTTCTCAATCACATAAAAGTGGATTATGATTTGATTGTGCTCTAACTATAATAATCTGTTTCAGTAAATAAAATCATCTGTTAAGTTGCAACTTGCAAATGAGTGTTCGACCCAAAAAAAAAAAAAAAGTTGCAAATGAGAAAAACGTTGGCCGACTGGAAGGGGATGAAGAAAAAATGAAGATTAAAGAGATATGGGCCCAAATTCTTTCGTAAAGCCCATATCATCTTTCGGGCCTTATAGACGGGATTAAATCACATGAAACACACCAGTTTTGCATGACTGAAAGTCTGAAACCTAAAAAAGTGGGGATACTTTCTTGCGAGTTGCGATTATTTAAGCTGCATATTTCTTTATGTTTTGGCCTAAGTTCGATTTGAGTCAAATCGATGTTCTGATGAAAAACTACAAATCAATTTTGAGGGTTTCACAGTTTATAGCTGTTGTTTCATGCCTTCCAAATTTGTAGAACTCAACACAAAAATAGTTAAGGGGCTAAATGTAAAGAGCTAAAGCTATACAACTGTCATTTTAAGAGCAAATATAAGGATGGTCTTTTTTTTCTCTCTAATAACAGGATATGAGTTTAACAAAGCCCCAAACTGAAGTCTCGATTGCTTGTTTGCGCATAAATTTTTTGTTTTCATACAAACACATAAATTGTGTTCGATAATATCAAACTCAAAGCGCCCTGCTACATCTCAAACAATGCCGGACGAAAACTCATCATTATATCCTCAGACCAACTTAAGCAATTGCTCTCTCACTGCCATGTTAAGCAGTCCAAAGTTCACCTCTACATTTCCCCTGAAACCTCGACAACATTTTCAAGCAACCACTCGTATCTTTCTCCAATTGAAGAGGAGATTGCGCTGATCGCGAAAAGTTTATCTCTAATACTTTCTCGCCAATAGAACAATGTCAAGCCAAACCACTCACATTTCCCTCTAGTTACTTATCATCGTAGTTTTTTTTTTGGTTAAACTTATCATCGTAGCTGAAGCTACCTAAGTGCTAAATGTATAATTAAGACATCTTAACGGCTTTCTTCCAAAAACCCAAATGGCAATCAACAAAACAGAAGCCTTATAAGGCCTTCTAAGGCTCCGAATGGTGACGGAACCGCACGGTGTTCCAACAGTAACGAAAACATATACATATACATATGAATCTATCTATTTTTGTTACTATTAGAACCGCACCGCACTTCTCCCGCAGTTGTCCCGCACGTCACCATTCGGAGCCTAAGTTCAAAAAATCTACACTAAAACTGCATTAGATCAGCAAATGCATGCCGAAATGAGCATTTGGATACTCTCACCAAATCCAATTCAAAGGACAATTCATGTCAAGAAGCTGTCAAAGAGAACCACAAAAGAATTGATATAGCATAAAAGTTTCAAGATTGTCTCTGGTGAGAGATCTAAGAACATCGAATCAAATTACTTAAACCACATCAACAGTAAGTTCCTCTAAAGTTATCAAAAAAACCTTTACAACGTCTCAGCTATTTCACCACAAACACTTTTAAGATTTCCCATTAGGCTACTTCGCTAATGGCACCGGAAAGATCAACAACAATCTATCAATAATCGAAAGCAGTGAATCAAAATATAACGAGAAGAGAGAAGAGAGTGTAGATCAAGAAACAGGCGTACGATATCAAGCCACGGTGCTCTTCTCCTCCGTCGGCAAGAGACACCACAAGGTTAGAGCAAGCTCTAGTGGCCCACAACACGAATGCCGCCGCGAGTACGAACCGAACCGGACCTGCACCTTGTGGCACGAACAGAGACACCGCCGACAAAATCACAACGGGAAGCAGAGAGTAACCGACTAGGCTCGTACAAGTGTGGAGATTGAGGTTTCCGTTTCGACCAGCAAGCATGTTGAAGACAGTGTACAAGAAGATAGAGGAGACAACGACCCAACCTAATATGACGCCGAATTGGATCTTCCCTGCGAGTAACTGAAATAGGCAAAGCGCAAGGTATAGGAAGATCGGTCCAGAGAGATCTGAATCCTTGTGAACGGTCGGATTGATCCGGAAGGGATTGAGAATCGACCTAGTTTTCTTCCAGATTTGATCCGGATGGATACCGAGCTCGTCGAGCAAAGGCTCCTCATCTTCGAACGAAGCAGAACCTCCACCGAAAGATGAAGAAGAAGCAATTGTTCCGCCGAATGGTCCAGCCGGCGTTGCAGAGGACGGCGCGGCGGCGGATCCGATGTCAAAAGACATGAAAGGGATGGAGGATGAAGCAGAGGGACGAGGCGGCTGGTAAGGAGCCGTGGGAACTCGGCGTTGCTGGACATTTGCGCCGGCCGGAGATCCACCGGAGGGGAAAACCACAGGTGGGACTGCGAAATCCTTCGTCATCTCTAAGGTTTCCCCCAAAAATTGAGATTCCTAATTCAAATCTCAAAATCAGCAAAGAGATTCAATGTTAGGGTTCTCTCTCACTCTGATCGAATTCCTTTGAGAAATTTATATCCCTTTCCTATTGTGCAGTATCAGACGACTTCACATTCTTCGTGATGTTTTGCAGAGAGAAGAGAAGGATGTTTAAGGGCATTTCCGGCAATTTAGTTGTTGTATGCGAGTTACTATCCTCGTAGCCTTATACTACTTTGGGCCTTCTCGGCCCATAAATTAATTTATTGAACAACGATGTTACAAACTTACAATAACCAAATTAATCGTGTATATTAACTACTAATTAATCAAAGTTCACTAAAAAAATTGTTTGTTGGAATCANAGTTCACTAAAAAAATTGTTTGTTGGAATCAAATGTCGTTGTAGTATAGTGGTAAGTATTCCCGCCTGTCACGCGGGTGACCCGGGTTCGATCCCCGGCAACGGCGAAACTTTTTTAAAATCTTTTGGAAAGTCATTTAGTATAATTTGTATAATCAATGATCATACTCGAAGTTGCCTTTCTTAAGTTAGTCATACTTGTTTTCCTATCAATCGAATCTTTCTTAATTCGCAATAACTAACAGTCGTTCGCACGACATTTAAAATTATAGTTACCAACAAAAAAAACTCAATTGAACGAATCTTTTCTTCTATAATCTTTTTGTTTCCCCCCCTTCTTCTCCAATATTGAAAAGTATTGTTCTACTTTTTGTGTGTTATCTTGATTTTTAAAATTTCACAGATTTTGTAAATGGTATTGGACATGAGACTTTAGAGTTATATACCTATTAGAATTTTTTTTTAAAATATATTTCAATTAAAAAAAATAGTTGAATTTGACTTCTCTCCACGATTTTAATAATGGAATTACTATCCTTTTGTTGCTCATACTGTGATATAATGTATAGTATCTATATTTAATTAATACTAGTTTAATATACTTTCCATAGTAAATAGTAATCGCTTACTGTCACTAGCCTAGTGTAAATCAACTTATGGTTTTTCAAAAACTTATGGCTTTTCTTGATGTTTTGCAGATTTGCAGTTTCATTCCGAAGAGCGAAGTTGGAGAGGAACAAATGCAGAATAAGTTGTGGGTCAAAGATATTATACATCGTAAATCAAACCCTATAACATACACATATTGTCCGATATCACACAATATCTTAGGCCTCATAAATAAGAAGTGAGAAAATAATGATTGTAGGTATTGAAAACCCAGAGGTCCATAATTAATTCTGACGTCGGATGATGATGCCTTGCATGGTCTTCCAAAGAGATTTGGGGTAATCATAATTCGGACATCTCTAATATTGAGATTTCATAGTTGACTTCGAGTTTGCCTTGTTTTATGATATATGATGATTCAATTCGGCCAAGTATATCATGATGGTTCTTGGCCTCAATCTACGTTTCACACAAACACTTGAGTTCGATGCGACATCTTTCTTATTTTTCTAGTTTTGTTTTGTCTAACTAATTTTGACATGCAAGAACATACAAAATGCTACTTATCTTTATTTGAGTAGTAGTTTAAAACGGATAATTCAATTATATATGGACATTTTATGAAGAATTGAATATCAATATGAAAAGGTTTAGAAACCCCAATTATGGCTGTACAATTTGAAAATATTATAAGTTTTTATGAAATGCGAAGAACAAAAAGAAAAAAACAAGAGAAATGCGATGAGTTGATGTTTAAGAGGCAGGAGTAGAAAAATAAGTCAATAAAAGACCAGAACTCGTAGTTTAGTTTTCAAACGAAAATGAATAGTCCTTTGACTAATAAATTGTGGTGGGTGATGACGTCACATAGAATCCGAATGAAAAGGCCCTTGTCTCATCTCTGCACAGAGCCGCTTGAATCTCATGACACCTTGTGTCCCTCCTTTCTTTTTATTAATATAAATTGATTAAACGAAAAATGGAAAAGTACATTAGTTTTAACTTTTTACATTAACGCCACTGTCATTGCCTTATGATAATAATTATATATATATATATATAGTACTTTTATATTTGATCTACTTTTAGCTATCATATTTCTGCTAACAATTTCATATTATTTGAAATAATTAGAAGAAAAAAAAATTATACTCCAATTTTTTGGCATACAAATTTGCAGAACATTGTTGGAAATATTACAGAATGGTAAATGTGTTTTATATTTCGATATAATCTAATATGAGTTTTCTTTTTTATCTAGTATTATTACTGTTCTTGAAGATAAATGATTATTTGCATTAAAAAAAATGATTATAGATACGTGACCAATATTATGAACAACTGGTTTGAACTATAATCATTCAAATGTTCAGATGCACATGGCCTAATAATTAAATCCTTTCAATTTAGGATGTTAGGATAAAACTTTCATCACGTGACTTGAATTTGCTACAATACACTGTAGTCTACACTACACTACACTACTATTAAAGTTGTTTTCTTCCTCATTTCCTCTTATATCCTTGAAATTACTTAAAACCTAATTGAAATATTATATCAGCTTGCTGAAGTAGCATCAATTCAACGATTTAATTTCCATTTTCACTTGGAAAATATCATGGACAAAATGGTTATATGTTTTGTTTAGGAAATTTTTTGGTGCAGCTTAAGATGATATATCAATATTGGATGATATATTTTTTTATTATCAAAACTGATAAAAATGAATAAAATATCCCCACTGTAATTGATAAATTAATGGATAGATGTGCACTTAGACAATATTTGATATATAGAGTAGAAGTACAATGTTAGACCAAGAATCAACCATATCCTAAAACTCCAACCCCACACGAGAAAATCTTTAATTAACATAGAAAATAGAAACAAATGTGAAAACACATAGAAAATAGAAACAAAAGTGAAAATATGACTGAGAAGACTAACAGAGAGACACTGTCTTCTTGTAATAAAACAGAATCTTCCTTTCATATTATAAACTACTGGATACTACTACTATCTTCCTACATTACACCAAACAAAACAAAATATAGAATCCATAGGTTGGGTCTTTTTTCTAGCAATTATCTTTGCTCTAACATTTTTTTGATGATAAATCAGGATTGTCCAGAAGCAGAGCTTGAGCAGAGATTGTTGCCATTGTTTGATCCATTAGGGTTCTTAGTTTTGGAGAGTTTCTGCTTGAGTTGAAACAAAAGCTGTTGATTCTCTTGATTCAGAAGCTCAGCTTTCTTCCTTAGCCTCTCGTTCTCTTTCATTATGTAACAGTTCTCAACATAGAGCTTCGAGTTTAGCCTCTCCATTGTTGCTTTCTTTCTTCAAGAAAACAAAAACAAAATTATTGTCAAAAATAAAAAGAGAAAAGAGAGTAATAATAATATCAAAGCTAGCTTGTGTTATGATTATTGTTCATGTTAAATGATTACATCACACATGGGTTGTGCAGCTTCACACGTCGGATGTGAATTACATTAGGGGAAATTATTTGTCGCATTTATTTCGTTTTCATCTTAAAAATGTGAGTTTTTTTTCTTCTTTTTAAGAAATCAATGATCAAAGAGAGAAGAACATGATTATAAATTCGTATGGAGGATAAAAAGAAAAAGCTAAGAAAAGAAAAAACGAAAGAAAAGAGATAAAAACAAGTAATCATGATGATATGCAGTAATTATAAATGTTTTAACCTCTCTGCTTTTTAAAAAAAAAATTGACAGAGAGAGTAATGATTATATTTGAAACGCAACCAAGCGAGAAAAAAACAGAGTAAGCAACAAAACAAAGATCGTGATCGTATAAATACAAATTATAAAAGAAATCAAACGAGTTTCGGAACATGAAAGGGGGAAATAACCATTTTTTTTAAGTTGCCTCTGTCTCAAAGAAAAGGATAAAGATGAAAACTTTCCATCATTGAAGAAAAATTAAAGATTTAAAAAAGTTTTATATTCAAAAAAAAGGAAATAATGGGTTTGTCTTCACGTTGCTTGTACGTGTGACGTTACTACATAGTTCTTGACTTAACGTATGCCCGCCCGCAAAAGCGATAAAAACCGAGCAAGAAAAAATCAGAACAACGAAACAGAAACAGAGTAGAAACAAAGCAGAAAACAGAACAGATTAGAAACAGAGCACGAAAGAAAAATAAAAAGAGATCATATTGTGGATACACCATTTTTGGTGAGAGAACTCAGGTAAATCTTCTAGAAGATACTAAAAGAGAGACAGAAGAAAGGTTATACCTTTTGGGAAGGAGTGTTGAGAAGCAGAGTAAACGAAGAGAGAGATAGAGAGAGAGACGCTACTGTGTGTGTGTGGAAGGTAGAGGGACAAAGAGAACAAAGTGAGACACTGTCTGTTATATAGATCCCCAAAAGCTAGAGAGAGAAGGTTCTTCCTCTCTCTCCTGACACAACAATCATGCATTGTGTTGTGTTTATGCATAGATGGCGGCCGCGAGGGAAGAGAGAGAGAGAGAGAGAGAGAAGAGATGTGTGCATATTGCGTCATGTGAATGATGATGATTTATTAAAGAGAAAGAAGTTAGAGAGAGAGAGGTTTCTTGCTTGCTCTTCTTTCGAAATTGATCTCTAGGGATATTTTCGTAATTTTCCAAAGCTCCCTCGGCTCTTCATCGGATTCATCCTCTAAACAGAAGATTCGTGGAAAAAACTAGCCGGAGGGTATTTTGGTAATATAGGTGGAAGTGGTTCGGGGAGGGTAATTGCGTCATTGTATAGGAATGAGAGGCTATATAGTAGAAGGCCATCGACCTCTAAAGATTCGCAATGATGGTAAAGATTGGTTCGAACCATCATCCTTCATGATTCGATTTCAACCGTTTTGGACCATTTTTAAATCCTCTCTTTCCTCCTCTGATTTCCCGGTTTGCTCAATATTGGTCTAGTCAATATTACACTCAACCATAACTAAGTTTAGATTTTTTCCAATACAAATCATTTACTAACTCTTTCTAAAATTTTAGAAACTTTTCACAAACAGACAATTTGTGGCATTTTTTCAATTTTAAGACTTTGGAGGTAATTTTGGATTATAAACATAGAGTGTAGTAATTTTGAGAACTGCATTTATTTTAATTAGACATTTGTAATGTAAACGTAACCGAAAAGCACAAATATTTGTTTTCAAACATATATAAACGTTAATGAAATAAAGTTTTTATATCTTATTCAACATGCACATTGGCAGCACATCCGTACAATTCCCAAAATCTTTTTTTTTTTTTT
>OVAY01001943.1:0-22788 GCA_900406395.1 Kernera saxatilis | reverse complement strand
TAGTCGGTTTACTTTGGTTATTGCATTCGGTTTAGTTCTTTTAGTACTTAAGCTTAAGCTTGTACACTTTTCACAATTGAGAGAGTAATAACAGAAATCTTATTCACTTTGTTTCTTCTTCTTCTTCCTTCGCTCTCTCCAACTAATAATACGAGAAGGTTAAAGACATTCTAGGAGTTGAGTTCAGGATATCAGATTGAAAAGAGTAACAAGAAAAGAATAAGAGAGAGTTTAAAACCAAAAAAAGAATAAGAGAGTTCACGTGTTGTCTTAATCTTCTAATTTATGTTTTGGCAATTTGGCACCAGTAATAAGTACTAGTCATTGACTCGAGAGTAAATAAAATACTCATTTGAAACTCTAGTGAGCCAAATCCAATTAAATCTGGCCAGTCCCAACATTTGAATCGTTCTATAGGGGTCTATGTTGGATCAATGATTTGAAATAATTTCTCATTTTTTTCAAATTTTTTTTTATTCAATTGATGATTCTCTAAAAGATTTTAAAATTCTATTTTATTGGATTTAGCATTTGTAAAAATTAGTTAAAATCCAAGGTTATTTGATTAGTCATTTATAAAAAAAAATTAAAATTTCATCAAATAAATATATCAATAATAATTTGGAATGATTTGAAAGATAAATCGTTGTTAAAAATGAGTGAACTCAAATACCAAATGATGGTATTTCCAAAAAACACATTAAAAATAACAAATTTGGTTTGAAATCAAAGAAGAATTAGAGAGTCCACGTGTTGTCTTCTGATTTATGTTTTTGCACCAATAAGTACTCGAGAGTAAATAAATACTCATTTGAAACACTAGTGAGCCAAATTCAATTAAATCAGGAATAAACACTGAGTAGCTGCAATTACGTTTGTTTTTATTGGAATTTTGCTCTTTGGGACCACAAGTCATTTCATGATCTTTTGTGTCTGCAGAGTGTTTTAAGGTCTGGAAATTCATGCCCATGTTTTGAGGTAAATTTCTGTCGATTGGTTTACTTCTGAGTTCTGAGTCGTTTTGCTTTTCAGAAATGATATTTATGACTTTTGTTATGATTAGGGCATGAAGGCTGCAAATCATCTGTGTTGGTGAATCTTTATTTCTGGTATGGAGAGAGTTGGGAAAGAAACTGTGGCGAGTAACAATATACAACATAAAAGACGAGCTGGTAATGTTCCATATAAGCTAGATGATCAGGTTTTGACCGAGGAATCCCAATTAGTTGCAATTTGCAAACGATCCTTTGAGGAGCATTTGTCCGGGAAGCTCTGCTCATAGGAAAGATGATACTGGTCCGGTCTCTGGTCCAGGAAGTAATGTGGACACTGTTAACGCTGGGAAGTTTGAGCATCTCTTTCGTTTGGCGAGAGGATCTAGTTTTCGGGACCTTGATTCTCAACCTCGTGATATGGATACATGTTGTCAAGAATCAGGCAACAACTTGCAAGAGCTCCTTTCTATTAGTAGGCTAAGCGATCAGTCTCTTGACGCTATTTCTGGACGACTAAGAGCAGCATCAGGTGAAAAGGATATCATGAATGCACCTGCATTGACTAGTGGAGATGCTCAACTAAAAACACCATTGACTTCTTCAAGTTTTTCTCAGTTGATCCTTCAGAGAGCTATGAAAGGGAAGGGGATAGTTGGGAAAAACCAAGAAACTCATCCTTTACATCTGTTATATGTTCAGACAGACAAATCTCCTTATCAATACAGAGGAATGGTCCATGTGCTATCGACTGTTCTGCGCCAGGAAGGGCCACGAGCATTGTATAGAGGATGGCTTCCATCTGTTATTGGAGTTGTGAGTACAAGCTTCGGGACGAGATTTTACAAAATTCGGGACGAGATTTTATGGGAACGGAACAAGACGGGAATTTTGGTTTCAAAAATAAATATCTCATTTTAATTTCGGAACATAACGGAAATAGGACGGGACGGAACATGAACATGAATAGCCTAATACAAGAAGTAAGATGAAGGATTGTCTATGTTTCTTGTTTTTTTTTTCCAACAATATGCGATATGGATTGCATATGTTATATTACGACCATTTCATACCAAAGCTAAACTAAATCGACATATAAACTTGACATTTGTTTTTTTTTTTTTAAATCAATATGCAATTAATCAAAAGTTTAAAATAACCATTGGCAAAAATATTAAGACTAATCACATCAAAATAATTCTACGTATATTAGTAATTTACCTAATTAAAATTATAGATATTTACCAAACACATGAAACCTTAAAACAAAACAAAACAAAGTCACTAAGGATGCTGCATACTCGGACAAGGTCAATAGCACTATATGAAATAAACTACCATCATTCATCACCATGTCCATAAAAATACTAACCAAGCTCATCAATCTGATCAAGATTTGAGGAAGAGTTGGTTAAAAACATCGAGGTTTAACTCAATTTGGGTTCTTTACAAGTTAAAAAGTATTATAATATGTCTGTTTGGGAAATCGGCCTATATTTTTTAGTGGTTAACAAAAAAAAAAACCTATATTATTTATGTATTTGAAATTTTTTTCTCAGTCAAACCGTTAAACATGTCGGACTAACAAAATTACGGTTTGGTCCCTTCGAGATTTAACACGAAGAGCCGTAAGTTACCATATATTACTTTTTGTTTTTGTTCTTGGGATGTCAAATTAATCACACGAATAAAGACATGCATTAACATCTCAAGCCTCGTGTTTTTCGTTTTTTCTGTAGTTAAGTTTTTTTTTTTTCTTTTAGTTTCAATCATTATCATTCTACATATTTTCTTTTCATTTATAACGATTTTGCCATCTCTTAAAAAAAAAAAAACGATTTCGCCATCTAATAATGTTACCAACCAAACTTATTTGAGTTCGACCCAACAAATTATTATACAAAAAAAAAAATTGTAATCTTTTTAATATCGAATTCATCCAGAAAGAAAACTCTAGTTAAAATGGCTAGACCGTAAACTTTAAATATCTTCAAAAACCATTTTTACTTAGTCCAATTTGTTAGTCCTCTACCAAATATATATATATACATAAATACTGTAACAAAAAAAAAAATATATATATATATATATATATAGATATATCCAGTAGTGTATACACAATCTTTTTAGGAATCAGTATGATATTTCGTTTGAATTTCCGACATAAAAAAACAATACAACGTGTTCACACAAAATAAAATACAACGTGAATCCCTTAACACTAAACTTTAAGAATAATTATATTTTTGCAACCAGAGAAGTGATCGTGGTGGGTTGGAAACTGAATTAGTCCGAAGAATCTCAATATTCCACATAGCGAAACAATCCAAATTCTATTATTACTATATAGGTATAGGGTCGGTGAAAGCATCATGATCATTTATTAATGAAAACGTTACCGGGAAATTGCATGGAAATTTCCATCAACTGGAATCCAAGATAATAAAAGACACTCTCACTCAATTTTCAACTCTATTTAATCTATAAAAAAATTGTCTTCTTGGGTTAGATATGAGGATTGAGAACATTTTCCTATTCAGTTATTAAAAATACAGATATGAAGAAAAAAAATTAAACATTAGATGTATACTAGAGAAAAATCTCCATCAAATCGAGATTTTAAACTATTTTTTTCCTAATTTTTGAAAACAGGAATAAGGAATACAAGAATAATGATGACTATCATAGTCATTGTTATTGTTTTTCACTTTTTCTTATTTAGGATAATATTAAATGGAAATCTGAGTAGATGGCGTTTCTTAATTTTTGTTCTTTTGGGATAATATAAGAAAATACTATTTGCGGTGATTTTTAAATAGCATTTAAAAAAATATATTTTCCTTTCTCTTTTTTAAGAATTGTGGTAGTTTCTCAACAATTTCCATAGAGACTTCTTCCGCAGACTTTAAGAGTAAGATTTGTTTTGGTCTTCCTAAAAAATTACTTAGCTAGAATGTTTGCACCTCCTATAAAATTGGACCATGCGCGCTCACACTTATTATCCATTCTTTGAAACCAAAGAGCGAGCAAAACAACTTTATGGTATTCCACACTCATAAATTTAGATCAATATGGAGGATTCGTCTGTTCTTAGTCCAATATCTCTTCTCACCATTGCCACCTTCTTGTTCATTCTCAACCTAATGATGATAATCCAAGACTTCTCTTCCTCCTTTCCCTATCCTCTCCATCTCTTCTTCTCTAACGCCTACATTCTCTTCGCCTCAACAAGAAACAAGAAGCAAGATATGATCGAGCTCCCGATCATAAAAAAAGTTTTCGTCCCAACTCGAGTAGATGACAAGATGTCGGTGGAAGAAGTCAGGGCCATGATCGATGACTCGGAAGTTTTATACGAGCGTTTGATAGAAGAAGGGGAAGAGTACTTGCTTGAAAAGGGTGAAATGATGGGTAAGGGGATAGTGAAGAAGGCGTTTAGATTGTTTGATGAGAATCAAGATGGGTTTATAGATGAAAATGAGTTGAAACATGTGTTGTGTTTGTTAGGATACGATGAGTGCACAAAGATGGAGTGTAGGAAGATGATCAAGGTTTTTGATGAGAATAGTGATGGGAAAATTGATTTTTATGAGTTTGTGAAGCTCATAGATAAGAGTTTTTCTTGAAATAGACTGAAACAATAATTAATTATATTGGTGACTAATTGATGACTCGTCTAATATCGTTTTTTGGTCGTCTTCTAAGAACTTTTATATGTTTATATATTATGTGAATTTCCAAGAAAGTGATGATATATACAACTATACAAGGAATGGTACCCGATACGAGTCCACTACACAAGGAGTTAGAGTTTGAGCTTCATAAGAGATGTAATAACGAATATTCAACATGTAACAACGTAATTTAAAAACTGTGATGACTTTGTATGAATTGGTGGTGACGTGATGACTAGTTTGGTTTGGATGCCGTCTTAACTTTTCTATTTTTAGTGAAAAAAATTGTAATCTAATATGCGACCAAAATCAAACAAAACAACTTAAGTTTATATAAATGTCATTCAAAATTAGTAGCATGTTAGGTTGAAAACCATGTGAAGTCTGGTTCAGTTTCATCGGTTTACTCTTTGTCATTGAGCTAGTAACCTTAAACCAGGAACGCTTGCGATTGGGCTGTGAAGAACTGAATGCAGTGAAAGGCTCGTTCAGGTTACTAAAGGCCCAGTGGCAAACCTATAAAATAACAGGAAACTAGGGTTTGTTGCAACTTGCAACCTAATCAAAACAGAGAAGAGATACAAAAATAGAGGGTGTTCATTGCATCTCATTCTTCGTTCTTTTTGTTATCTTTCAAGAATATGTAAACAAACATCATCAACTGTTGTAAAGATCGAACTACTCATAATGAACATACAAAAGATGGCCACAAGATTCTTGAAATTACAGATTATGACATAATTAGTAAAGCTTATATTTCCTTTGAAGAGAAACTTTAAGAGTTGATTTTTAATTTTAGTTACCACTTTTATAGTTCTCTCATCTTTCTAACTAGAGATGCTATAGTAAAATATTACAAAAAAAACTGCACATCTACTTTTTTATATTTCCATATGTATATAAGAGAAAAACAAAAAACACTTCCTTATCTAAGGACTAAGAAAGATGATTAAATCGGACTTTGGATTTTTGGTTTCACCATTTGCCAATTCAGTTCCATTTGATTGGCTGAGGAGAATTCTCACTCCACTATAATACTTTTAATCCAAATTAATGACACGTGGAACAACAATGGACCCCACACTATCTTATTCCGACCAATCTCAAAGAAGATAAAAATCCTCTAAGATACGCTACCAAGATAAACCGATAAGCCTTTATCTCCCTTTAAACCCATCGCATCCGTTAAATCAACCACGTCATCTAATCCAACGGTGGATACTCAGCCATTAAACCACAGCCACAAAACTCATTTCACAGCAACAAAAAAATCTCAGAAGAAAACGAATAAACTTACAAATCCGCAGAGTCTATTTCTTCACAATCATCTCCTAACAAATCTTTCAATCTCTTGATTCCAACCATTCTCTTCGAGTATCGAGTTCTCGGGTCGGATCGAGTCTAGTGAAAAATGGCGACTGTCACTACTCAAGCCTCGGCCTCGATTTTCCGACCATGCACTTCAAAGCCAAGGTTCCTCACCGGTTCTTCCGGTAGATTGAACCGTGAATTGTCGTTTAAATCGATCGGTTCATCCTCAAAAGCTTCTTTTAAGGTTGAAGCTAAGAAAGGAGAATGGTTGCCCGGTTTGTCATCGCCTGGTTATCTCAACGGCAGGTAATTTTACAAACTACATTCAATTTTGATTTAACACAACCGGAAACCAACTTGATAATCGATTTGGCTAGGTTAGGTCTGTCCAATACCGGTTTAGTTAATGTGTACGTATAACAGAGGCGGACGAATTGGATAATCGATTTGTTATGTTAGATTAGACCGGATCTGTTCTGTACCGGTTTAGGTAATGTGTATGGTATGGTAACTCACTCACTCTTAAACATATTGCAGTCTTGCCGGTGACAATGGGTTTGACCCATTGGGACTAGCAGAGGATCCGGAGAACTTGAGATGGTTCGTCCAGGCAGAGCTTGTCAACGGACGGTGGGCCATGCTCGGCGTCGCTGGGATGCTTTTGCCGGAAGTTTTCACCAAGATCGGTGAGTCACCAAATGCATGACCTAAAACAATTTGTCACATTTTTTCATAAAGTTAACACAGGGATTATCAAAACTGTTGTTGGTAGGAATCATAAACGTTCCGGAGTGGTACGATGCCGGGAAAGAGCAGTATTTTGCATCATCATCGACATTGTTCGTGATCGAATTCATATTGTTTCATTACGTTGAGATCAGACGGTGGCAAGACATCAAGAACCCAGGAAGTGTGAACCAAGACCCTATCTTCAAGCAATACAGCTTGCCACCAAATGAAGTTGGTTACCCCGGAGGAATCTTTAACCCGCTTAACTTTGCTCCTACGCTCGAGGCCAAGGAGAAAGAGATCGCAAACGGTAAGCCTAGAGAAAGTTATTCCGTTATCTTGTTACGCAAGAAAGTGATAGTTAGAGTTAAAACTAAAGACCCTTTTGTTGTTGTTGCAGGGAGGTTGGCGATGTTGGCATTCTTAGGGTTTGTGATTCAACACAATGTGACTGGAAAGGGACCATTTGAGAATCTGTTGCAGCACTTGTCTGACCCATGGCACAACACTATTGTCCAAACCCTCAGCTGAAGATTTAAGACAGACTTATGAATCTCATATCTCTCTCTATCTTCTGCTACTTTCATGTCTATCTTTATGTGTGTTGCGCCTTAGAGTTCTTGGTTTTTTAGCATGAATCGGTGTTCAATCGTTGTAGCCCCATGAACAAATTTAAAATCTTCAATGTACAGAGGAACTAAGTTATTCAAGATTGGGGTACTCTTTTAATATATATTCATGTGGTACAGTGATAGAGCACATCATAACTTATAATGCCAATCTCTTCAAACATTTGCAACAAAAAACCCTAAAGTTAAAGGAAAGCTTCTGATCTCTAAATATGGACAATGGCTACCAGCCAGACGTTGGTTACAATTCTTGAGAGACAGTACAAAAGTATAGACATCATTAGTGTTGTTGAGGATATAAGGAGGTTATTTGCTCTGTTTTGTTACTGTCCTCTGGACCGTTGAAACACCGTCCACGAATTTTGTCCGGAAAAGAACATTGGCATTGTTGAACATTCCTTCTTTCAGCGAAACCACAATGAACTGTAAGAGAGATCATATCAGAGAACAGCAATGTTTGAGATATAAACGGATAAGTAAACTTGATTTAACAAGTAGCGTAAGAGCTTTATGATTTTCTGATTCTTAGGGATAGTGGGTGACTACAAGATCAGAGAAACACGGAAAATTATGTGACCTGTGAATGCGGGAAATGAGCTTTGATCATCCTTCCTATGTTCTGTGTGTGGCTGAGATCAAGAGCTGCATCAACCTGATATAATCAAAGTCATGAGTTTTCTTATGTCCTTTGAGAATGTCATCAAACTTTAAAAGGTCCTGTGATCGTGAACATTTCAAGATCACTGGAAAGATGAACTTAGTCGTTTAACTGCTTTCGAAAATCAAGATGTACCTCATCTAAGATATAAAGAGGAGCTGGCTTGAAGAGAAGCAATGCCAGGATTAAAGAAAGTGCAAGAAGAGATCTTTGCCCTCCACTTAGTTCAGATAAAGACTGTTTCCAGACACTTCCAAAAGCAACACGAACCTCAAGACCATCAAGAAAACTACCACCTTCTGGAGGTTCTAGTTTTGCCATAGTGCCAGGTAGTAGAGTTGAAAAGATGGAACCAAAATCCCTGAAGATAAGGATCCAAGTGTAAATATTGTAAATTGATCTCGAGATGAATTAAAATGAAGTATATCACATGGTTAAACAAGAAAAGAAAAGAAAATAGGCAACTCACTGATTAACTTTAACCCATGTAACTTTCAGTGTTTCTCTTTTCTTCTCATCAAGCTCCTCGATTACTTTCTTGATTTTGGATTTGTCAGTCTATGAAAAGTGAAAAAAAAAAACACAGTTGAAAAATGTACGTGCAAAGTTGTTAAAATATGACGCACAGACCCTCCAAAACTAACCTCGATTATATTTTTCTTTGATATAAGAGCATTGTATTCATCTTCTGCTTTCTCAAACATAGCCATGACCTTCTTGTTCACTCTTTTCTCGAGACTTTATAAGACAAATGAATAGTAGCAGGAAAGATTTCTCATTTAGTTCAAGAGAAAAAATAAGAAAGAAAAAGAACGCATATTCCATTGATACTGCAAAATTAAATCTATGAGAATCCTCAGGAACATACCTTGATTGATCTGTCTGGAGCCGTTCAAGTTCTTCTCTTACTTTATAAGGATCGAGGGATTCAAAATCATAGTCCGTCCCTCCTTTTCCGAAAAGCTGCTTCTCGGATGTTATCCACGTATGCTTCTCAACAAGTCTGTCTACCTTCACAGAACAATCCTTCTGCTCTCTCTCCATCCTTGTTACCTACAGAGGAAAATATTTGCCCATGACAAATTTGCATTCCTTAATGTGTAGAAAGTAAGTATAGATACTTGAAGTACTTCTTATCAACTAGTAGAGTATACAACATTTCCAATGTTTGGTCGAATTACCAGGAAGTCCTAATACTTATATCCATCTCTATCCCACCTAACATCCAGTCCTACGTCAACATCGAGAAGTTAAAGCAACTAAGTAAACCCAAGACATCTTTCATTAAATAGGGAGACCGCCACAAGAATAATGCATGCGTTCAATTGATAGCATTTCCAAAAGAGAAATGGAAGAGAGAATACCTCATTTTCCAACTTCTTTCTCTCAAGCTTCATGTCAATAATTCTCTGCAGAAGTTTTTCCTGGTCTGCGATAAAACCACTAATCTGTGTATCACATTCCTTCATCTTTGCATGTATCAACTTGAGCTCAGCGAGAGACTGATCATGATTCTTCTGTATGGCTTCCACCTGCAGGGGAATCACATCCAAACGTTATTTATTTATTATTTAATTTTAAAACTCACCAAGAGAAATAATTGCAGTCACCTTGGCTCGTTGCTTTTCCACATCTGAAGCCAGAGTGCTAATTTGTGTCTTCAATAAAGCTAGCTGACTTTCTAAAGATGACTGTTCCTGCCCCACTGCTTCTTGCTCCATCACAAGCTTCTCTCTCTCGTTTTCATGACCCTATTAACAAGAACCATATATCAAAAGCTATAAAGCCATTTTAGAAATGTCAAAAAGGATAAAAGCAGGATAAACCAGGATAAGGAAAAGGATTGAAGAAGCTCAGTTGCAGAGTCAAAGTCTTCGACTAATCTGGAATACCTTCAGATCTTTTGAGGATGCCTGAATACGAGCTTTGATACTTTTAATATTCTTTTCCAAGTCCTTGAGCCTTCCCTCTCTGTTCTTATCATGATCTTTGATAGATTTTTCAAGCGTGGAGACAGTATCAGCACAACTTTTGTAACAACCTTCCTTCTCTTTGATTAGAGATCTCATTTCTTCAAACTCTTCTTCAAGTTTCTTCACCGCTTCACCAAGCTATATATACAATTGGTAGAAGGGAGCGAGACGATTAAACGTGCTTTCAGCACCACAAGAAGGAAAAAGTTTGAATTGGGAAATTTAGGCTAGAGAAATGTAGATAGAAAATGGAGACACGTGAACAAAAGAATATGCAAGATGGAGATACAAAACCTTGCGGTGCTCGTTCTGTTCAGCTCTTCTTAGAAATAAGGACAGGTCATACATTTTCAGCTCCAACTGTGCTTTCATGTCTGTGAACTTCTTTTGTAGAGGCTGAAGCTCCTTGATCTGCAATGTTAAGATAAACCAGCAGGGTTTTACACAACCTTATAACTTAATATTACCAAGTAACCCAAAGAGAGAGCCCACAACGACATAGGTAGGTGCCTTCACAGACATATGTGAGGTACTCATAAATCCTAGAAAGAAAAACATGAGAGTTAAATATGCTGCAATGGCTAACTAAACATTTGCTTCATTTGAGCCAGCAACAACCAGACTGATTGAATATCTGAGATGAAGAGACATCTAAACAAGGTTTAGAGTGTCAGTTTCAGCAGCTGAGATTATATTTTCTTTTAGATCACCCATGAACAAACATGAGCCCCTTGTTCCCAACGATCCAGATCTAAGTTTAACACGGCTGTCAAACCCCAAAGTGTCTTTTTTCTAGGGAAAGTATTAGGATATGAAAAAAATTGATGGAATTTTACCTTCGCTTCAATTTCAGACAACCTTTTCTGGTGTTCTTGAAATTTTGTTTCAGCCTCTGCCAGATCATGAAGTTGCCTTAGCAGATCACCTCCACCCCTAAGACAGAGAAATACAAAATACACAACGTTGATCAGTTATTAGGCATTGCTGAACCATATCGGTATGAAATCAAGTAGATGAACGTCACGAAAGATCTAAAGGTCTTATAGAAAAATGACATACTTGCGACTTCCTCCAGTAAGAAGACCACTTGGCTGAAATATATCACCTTCAAGAGTCACAGTTGGAGTCCGAATTTCCCTATTAAAAGCAACCTGCGGAACAAGCATTTGAGGCACACATCAAAGAACGATACATCTAAAGAAAACAGAGAAGTCTTCCCATCGATATATAGGTATCTAATTGTAGAAAAAATAGTATAAATTGTGTCAGATAAATCCATTTATAATCGAGCAAGACATCAAGTTTTGAGAAAAAAATTATCATTTGAGAAAGATAAACATATACATGAGAACTCTCCCTCTGCTAGACACCACAGCCAGAGAGGCTAGACAGTTAAATATTATTGAGGAATTAAATTCTTCTAGGGTCATATCCATGAATAGAAAGAGGAAAATCATCATTAGAATTTTGACATGAATTGCATTTTCACTTAATTAATCAGATAGAAGGTTGAGTTAAGAGACTATATAACAAAAGCGCAGCTGAAAAGGCATGTCAAGTAAGGTTGTTATACAAATAGCTTAGGAGATCAAAACATCCTCCACAAACACAGTCAGAACACATGTACTCTAATGTCTGGGAAATACTTACTTCCTTTGCCACATCAGTAGTTTTGCAAACAAAAGTGGAACCAAAAACATATTCCATGGCATTCTGCAAAGAATTAGAGAATGTCAAACGAAAATGAATAGTCATGGACTCATGATATCAGTCTGTCCGTACTAAATGTTCTAAAACTAAAAATCAGCAGTTACACAGCTCATGAATGTGATGAAATATTGTCTGCATCGCATAATATAAAGTTACCAGAAATTTAATAAACTAATGGATGGTGCAGATGTATCAGATTCTTTGTACTTTAAGCAGGGAACTAACCCACCTTTAATTCTTCGGTATAACCAACTAAAGAAAGTGCCAATTCCGCATTACCCTTTCCTACCTGAAAAATTAGTAGAAAATCAGCAAGGAACAAAGAAAAAGTATTGAATTTGACAGTAGAAGAAAAAAGATCCACATACCAATCTAACAGTGGCTTGCTGCACTCTAGGTGGAACTAGATGAGATTGAATTTTATTAAGAGGAATAATTGTAACTCTTCTCCGTAGATCACCCTTTTGAAGGAGCTGTTTTCCAGTATCTTCTGTGTCTACAACAACATTAAATAACTTCCCACCAGCAGTAACCTGAAAAAATAGTCACCTTAGAGAACTCAAATGATCCAATAATGTGTAATGATAAGATAATATCCTACTTACCTCCAAAGCTGTCATTGAGGACCTATCATTTACTTTTATCAGTTTTGCAACCACACCTTTCACCTTTGATCGATCAAAGTTCTTCACAGGATCGCGGTAGGAAAACTGAACATTAGCTAACTGAGCTGAAAGATCGCGCATTTTATCTTTCAGCCTTTGCCCAACTTCAAGTTCTGATCCTCGATCCTAAGAGAAAATTTCAGTCAGTCACAGATGTATTCATTATATAACAGAAGAAGGAAAAAAATCAAAGAGAAACCATGCTAACCTTTTCCAATGCTTCCATCTGACCCTCTTTACATGGAAGAGAATCAAGTGCTCTTTTTACACTTTCGACATCATTTTTTCTAGCATCAAGTTCATTTTCCACTGCAACAGCTTCTTCTCGTTTTGACATTAACTGGGACTTTTTCTCTTTTAGCTCCTTTTCACAGTGACTAACTTTGGTGTTCAGCTGCTTCAACTCCGTTTCAGCTGTTCCAACAGAAATCTTTGCATCACGTAGTTGATCTTCGAGGCATTTCTCTTCATCTCCACTACTCTTACCAGCTAGTACACCCTAATTATCAAGGGACGTAAATCCAATTAACATACACAATAGATTAAGATAGCTTCATAGTAAATAAAGATTCTTCTTTAATGGTACTACCTGGTGTTCTCTTTCACACTCTTCCAATGTGGTGGAAAGTTCCTGAAATTTTCGTTTTAGATCTGCTGCGCCTTCGTCGGACTTCTTCAGAGCAGAAACTCTCTCTTCTACAGATTTCTTCAAATCTTCTATATTATGAACAATCTGGCAACACCAAAAGTTGTCAGAAATTGCTAAGAATCTGTTACCATTCCAACCCAAGGTAAGACCTGTCAGCTAACCTTTTCAGCATTGTTTTCTTCACCCTGAAGGGTGTCCTCCATATTATTAAGCTTTGATAATTCACGTGTCACTTCATTAGACAATGAATCCACTTTGTCAGACAAAGTTTTTACTTCTCCCCCCATGCTGGCTTCCCTTGCCTGAGTCAAAGCTTTTATTTGTTTCTCCAGTTCTGATATTTCTCCCTGTGTCTTTTCTGTCTCCTCGTCAATACTTGTCATTTTTGTCTTCATTTGTTCAACCACATGGAGAGAGTTGTCTCTAATTTTCTCTGCTTGAACATATTCAAACGCGACACAGAACCTCTTTTGTCGATCTAGTTCTGCGTTACCATTAGCCCACTGCATATACTGTGACTTTTCTTTCCTCAGCTTCTCCAAAGCTGGCGATATTTCTTGATCTAGGAGCTTATTTATCTCACCAACCTTGGTTTGCTTTTTCTCTAGCGTTTTTAGCGCAGCCTCTTTCTTGTTTTCATACATTCTAGTACCAGCAGCTTCTTCGAGCATTGATAAGATCTCTGGAGGTTTCATGTTTAAAACTTTGGTGATACGCCCTTGCATAATGAGAAAATGGGGATTATTGACGTTAAGTTGCACTGAGTGGAAAAGGTTCTGGACTTGACTTGGTTGGGCAAGCCTTCCATTGATCAAATACTTGTTCCTTCCACCAACTACAATCTTCAAAGCCAAAGACACAAAGAAGAAAGGTCACTCTTAAGCAAAAGTAAAAGATAAGAAACCTTTTTCACCATAGCCTTATAACGTAGTCTAAAAGAACTAACATAAAGGCACCTATTTTTTCACTAAATCTTAACAGAAGCTTTTCAAATCAACCAGATATTTCCAATTTTTCGTTAGAGATCCCAATTCAAAAGAAGATACACATCAGAAGTAGAGCGAAAGAGAAATGAGACCTACTTGTCTAGTAACGGTTATCTCCGAATGATCTTCATAGCCGAGAGGACTCCTATTCCTCTCGGAGTTATCAAATGTAACCGATACAGTCGCCTTCGTAATCCCAGCTTGTCCTTGCTTGTAGACGAGCTCCTGTAGATTAGCAGCTCGAACCTGCTGGAGATTAGTAATACCCAGAACGAAGCAGATGGAATCGAGGATGTTCGATTTCCCGGACCCGTTCAGACCCGTTATCGCGTTGAAATGCAGGTCAAAACCCGGAACCACCGTCCTCGTAGCATATGATTTAAAACCCTCCAAGCATATCTCTTTTATGTGCATCTTCTTTCTTCCTCGTCTCCTTCTTCCCCAGATAAACCCTAGAAACGGAGTTCGATTAATAACCAGGAAGAATCACAAAAAGCTTAAATCGGGAATTGAAATCGACATATACAAAATCTAACCGCTGTAGGAGAAGCAGAGACGAATCGTAAGTCGTGTTTTTCTCTGAAACGATTATTCGGAGCCAAATTGAATTTTTTCCTAAATTGGGCATTTCGATTTGGTAAGCAAAAGCGCGGGAAACTGAAATTTCGTAATCCCTAACCTAACTTTCCAACTCATCCAGAAGGTTCCCTTGGTCGATAAACCTCTGACGCAGCTAGAGTTTCTCTCTTTCTCTCTCACTTGGGTTTTATGACTTTATCTTTAGATAACACCGGATGGGAAAATCTCAAAATGGCGCTACGAGCACTCTCGACGTTTCCTTCTCTTCCTCGTCGCCTCACGAGACGTGAACCCACTCTTTCCGTGATTTACCGAAATCCGGCGACGTTAATCGTCTGTAACTCTATCGCCGGCTCAGAATCGGCGGTTTCACTCTCAGAACGGGATGGATTTGCGGCGGCTGCTCCGACTCCTGGAGAAAGGTTCTTGGAGAATCAACGAGCTCATGAAGCTCATAAAGTGGTAAAGAGAGAGCTCAAAAAAGAGAAAAAGAAAAAGAAGAACGAGAATGTACGGAAAGTTGTAGACACCTCGGTCTCGTGTTGCTACGGCTGCGGAGCTCCGTTACAGACTTCCGAAGAGGACTCTCCAGGATTTGTCGATTTGGTTTTTTACGAATTGGTATGAGCTAGTTTGGAAACTGTCGATTTTTGGTTGCTATGGCTGTTAGCTTTTACAGTTTCGAGCTTCCCAGAACCTCAATTCACTTAGTTGTTTGATGAATTGGTGGTTTCGGAGTGAAAAAGAATAATCGAATATGAATCTTTGTTGATGCAGAAGAAGAAACATCACCAGTTAAGAACCATAATCTGTGGAAGATGCCAGCTCTTGTCTCATGGACATATGATTACAGCAGTTGGTGGCAATGGAGGGTATTCTGGTGGAAAGCAATTTGTATCAGCTGATGAACTCCGGGAGAAACTTTCTCACTTGCGCCATGAAAAAGCTTTGATTGTCAAATTGGTGAGTACTGAGTAGATGCAACTTCAATTCTATTTATGTCAAAAATACAATCAACTATCCAAGAAATCATCAACATGCTTTTTTTACTGGATTTAATGCCTTTTTTGTTCACTGGATTCTCTCCCAGGTTGACATTGTGGATTTTAATGGTAGCTTTTTAGCTCGTGTCCGTGACTTAGTTGGGGCTAATCCGATAATACTAGTTATAACTAAGGTAGGTTTTACAACCTGCCTGCTTCTTCAATCCCTTTCCAACTTTTCTGAGATATATAGTTGTGCTTTTTACTGTTAGATCGATCTCCTTCCAAAAGGAACAGATATGAACTGTATTGGTGATTGGGTTGTAGAAGTTACCACGAAGAAAAAGCTAAAGTAGGTATCGAGCATTTACCTACTGTGGTTACCGGGAAGTGACTTAATGTTTGTGTAGCTGTGTCTGATTTAGATGGCTATAACTTTACAGTGTCTTGAGTGTCCATCTCACAAGTTCGAAGTCTCTGGAGGGAGTTAGCGGAGTTGCATCAGAAATTCAGAAGGAGAAAAAGGTAGCGTATATTATACTATACACCTTAAAACTGTCTCGACACTAATGGTGAAAGATCTCTCTTAAGAAATGAAAATGCCATGATTTGGCGTACATCTTGAATCTATTTATGGTTCAATATTGGGTAATATAACCTTCTATTCATTTATCTTCTGTAACCTAACCTCTCCATCCCTGTTTTTGTTTCAGGGACGAGATGTCTACATTCTGGTATGTGCATTTGCAATTTCGTCACCAACCAAAAAAAGAATTTTAGTTAGTAAACCTATAGTTGACTGACGCAATTTCTTGTTTTTTTTTACTTATTAGCTTAACGTATGTTAAATGAGAGAGGCGATGCATAATGAAAATTAATTTTCTGCGGTCTTATTTTCTTTTATGACCATTAGATCAACAAACTCTACACTACACCGTTCTATATGATCCACCAATTCATAAAATTTGTTTACTGGAGATAGAGGCTGTGCATTTATAAAGAAACTTCTTTGGCGGTCTGGCAAATATTCATTCATCATTTCTTCATGCTTTCACAGGGTGCAGCTAACGTAGGGAAGTCAGCATTCATCAATGCTTTGCTGAGTAAGTCCTTTAATCTCGATTGTGTTTATGTCACTTGCGTTACAGTTTGTATCTGCTTGAATACTTACCTTTGTTTTTGTCTGGCTGCTGCTTTAGCCTGATTTGTAGTAGGGCCAATATCTCCACAATTTAGGTTGCATCTATACAGAGAGTTAAATGATTGTATATGTACTTCATTATACAGAAACAATGGCCGAAAGGGATCCTGTTGCAGCAGCGGCACAGAAGTACAAACCGATTCAATCTGCTGTTCCTGGAACCACCTTAGGTCCAATTCAGATCAATGCCTTCCTCGGAGGAGAGGTATAAACTTAAACCACCTTCAGATTCTAGAACTTTTCAATATTTATCACCAGTAGACATGCTGCTAAAACAATACCTTATTACCATAGAAGTTGTATGATACACCGGGTGTGCACCTACACCACAGGCAAGCAGCTGTTGTTCATTCAGATGATTTACCAGCCCTTGCTCCTCAAAATCGGCTCAGAGGCCAGTCTTTCGATGTAAGTCTACTATTTTACAAACTGTTCAAGAATATCTTACCATCTCATCAGTATGATGATTTTATTTGTGCTTTGTTCCTTACAGATTTCAACATTGCCAACTCAATCATCAAGTAGTCCCACGGGTGAGAGCTTAAACGGTTATTCATTTTTTTGGGGAGGTCTCGCCCGGATTGATATATTGAAGGTAATGTTATTACCAAAATGAATGCTAAATTATGTTTCACAGTAGATATCAGATTTTGTAATCATTACATGCTTGACCTATTGCAGGCTCTACCAGAAACATGTTTCACATTCTATGGACCAAAGGCTCTTGTGATTCATGTAGTACCAACCAAAACAGCAAACGACTTTTACCAGGTAAGTTTCTTACACCATCAATATCAACTTAAGACAAGTTTTACCATTTACTTGGTTCTCATTTGTTCTGCAGAAAGAACTCGGTGTGCTTTTGACACCTCCATCAGGGAAAGATCAGTTGCAAGAGTGGAAAGGGTTACAATCTCACCGTTTACTCCGAATTGAATTTAACGATGCAGAAAGGTGAAATAATCGTTATCATCGATTCCTATTTGTCTAGGTAAAACTAATACGCTTCACCTACCGTAACACATTTCTTTGTCAGGCCGGCGAGTGATGTGGCTATTTCTGGGTTAGGCTGGATTTCAATCGAACCAATCTGCAGAACCCAAGGAATTGAACCTAGAAAACTTGATGACGCGGAGCATGAGATACGTCTTTGTGTGAGTGTACCAAAACCAGTCGAAGTGTTTATTCGACCAACATTGCCCATTGGCACTTCTGGTGCAGAATGGTATCAGTACCGTGACTTAACCGAGAAGGAAGAAGAAGTAAGACCCAAATGGTACTTTTGAAAAATTTGTTTAGAAGCAAAAGTATTAGTTTAGCTTCGCAAACCAGAGTTATATATATATATATATATAATAATATATGTAACAAAATGATAAAATAGTAAATTGTTTGTAATGAAATCTGCTAAATTAGTATTTAAGAAATTATAAGTCAACAACATTTCAGAAACTGAAAAATTAAAAAGAGCTCTACATCAACGATTCAACACACAGTTAAGACAGATAAGTCGCACTACACTCCAGTGGCATCTCCGGTGGATGAACCACGGTCATCTTCTGCCGGAATCACCACGTTGTCATACACTAATGCAGCGGTGGCTCCTCCGAGCAAAGGCCCGACCCAATACACAGCTTGGTTCTTGAAGCTTCCGTAAACCATTGCCGACCCAAAGGCACACGCCGGGTTCATAGAACCTCCAGAGAACGGACCAGCGGCTAAAACATTGGCACCAGCAACAAACCCTATGAATATCGGTCCCACGGCTAAAGGCAAACCACGTCTCGGGTCGTTAGCCGTGAACACTGTATAGACCAGGACGAACGCTAAAACGCCTTCAAGAACCGATGCTCCAAATCCAGTCATTTCTCCGGCAATCTTATAGATCGGAACGTGCTGATGAATTCAAACAGAGATACAAAAACACAAATTAAAAAAACAAAACTAAAAAAATCTGTAACGCAAATGTTTAATTACCTGTTCCACGACGGTGACTTTAAGGACAAGACAAGCCATAACAGAGGCAATCATCTGTGAAGTCCAGTAGAACATAGCGGTTGGAACGCTAATCCGACCAGCAACCGCCATCCCAAACGTGACCGCTGGATTCACATGACCGCCAGAAATGTTCCAAGAGATGTAAACAGACGATGATAACGCAAACGCATTCGCAATCGCGGGTATTAATACGCTAAACGGACCCGTCACATCACCCGCCATTAATTTCCCTGATAAAAACACGATTAAAGATCGATTCTTGATTTAAAAAAATATCAAAACTTTCAGAGATTTCAGAGAAGTACTTGAAGCCATGACGGATCCAACGGCTGCGAGGACGAAGAAGAAGGTGGAGATAAACTCCGAAACATAGCATCTCAATGCATTCATACTCACTGCTCCTTGAAACTTACTTGATAACGATGTTGGAATCATTCTTCTCATCAATTTCATTCAATAATTTCTTCTTTTCTCTCTAATTATGTTGTTAAGTGAATGATCTATAAATATTAAGAGAACGGTAACGACTTTTGTGAAAATCAATTTTTTTTTTAAAAAATTAACCGTCCCAATACAAACGGGTTTTACTGGCGACAGTGAGAGAGTGGGGGAAGTTATTTACAGTTATCAAGTTTTGTGAATTTCATAAATGCCCCACGTAGATAAATTATACTTTTTAATACCCTTAGTTTTGTTTTATGTCAATTTGACCCCTAAATAGAAAATAGAAATGTGCATATATTCAAGTGAGTTACACGTTTGCTACAACATATATAGATACATTCCATAGATCTTGTTACATCTCACGATGGCCAATTCCTATACCAACCGGCCCAAGCCGAAACTAAACCGCTTATACCGAGTGTAACCGTATGGTTACAAAACGGGTTCGGTTCAATCTCCGCCAATGCGATAATCAAATCCGCAATGTTAGCTGAAATTCCCATCAATCTCATCACTATATCTCCCCGAATCTCGCTAATTTTCCCGCTGACTTCTTCTTTCGGTTCATCATCGGACGAATACCGGAGTTTTTTCAAGGATTTGAGTCTCTGCCTTATGAAGATGCAATCAATGACGACAAAGAAAACGTAACCGAAGGATTCGCCAAAGGCCGAGATGAAACTCATTCTCTTGGCGATCTTGGGGTCTAATGTACCGATTCTTGATAGCCAAAGAAAGTGATCAAAGAAGAAGTAAACCATCTCTCCTGAGTTGGCTAGGACCGCCAAGAAACGAATCACCGGGGTTGCTCCCGGGTTTCGTCTCAGCGCATTGAACCCCGTGAGAGATCTCCCGGTCCTGTTCGCATAATTCGAACCGTAAATTAACAACGATTGTTATTGTTGAATATATCTATACTTGACTAATCTTTAAAGTAGTAAAAAGTGTATTCCTATAATAGATGATACGAATCCTACTAGTTTCTATTCAAATTCACTAGATGGAATACGATATTGATCAAGAAGTGAATTAAAGCAAAATATTTCATTTAATGGACTATATTTACGATTACGCCATTATGTAGATAAAGTGATTAGAGAGGTGTGGGACCTGAAGGCTTTGCGGCTGAGACCGGACGCGACCTCCCACTTCTTGAACCTCTCGGCGGCGTCGGGTCGCGTGGCTTCAACGTGCCAGCACGCGAGCTTGGACACGTATTGGAATGTCTTCACAAGCTTGTCTATTCCGTCTCTCTTGGCCAAGAACAACACCAGCTTGTCCACCGTGTCCAAAGACATTGCTTACGGAGGTGGAAGGAAGAGGAAGAGGAGGAGGAGGAGGAGAGAGAAAAATATGAAGTGATGGAGATGAAGAAGATGCAAGCCACAAGTGACGTTTGTTGCTCGAATTAATCGTTTTTTTTTTTTTTTTGGTCGTTTGTTTGTTTTGAGGTTTGAGTTTAAGATGATTGCTTTGTGGTGGTTACTCTACTTGCTCTTTCTGTCTCATGTTTGATTTAAAAGCTTGGGATTTAAAAAAAAAAACATTGTCTTAAATATGTGTGGAAGAAACTTTCACAAATATTCACTTTATTTTTTATTTTTTTTTAACAAAAATCTCCGCTTTCAATTATTTTACGTTTGAAGATAATCCTTTCTTTTACATATTGATTGAGCGTTGGAGAATGTGTATGCACATGAGCACATCACTTGAAGATAGATAGGTGCAATTGTTTGTATAAATGGGTTTGATTTTGGGCTGGAGCTTGGGCTTTAGCTCCAAAACTGAAAACAAATAGCCAGAATCCTTGGATTTCGAAAAGCTCTTTAATTTTTTTTTCTTTCAACTAACCCTTTTATTTTTCGGGAAAAACACGAGACAAACCTTAATGTGAACAGTATATTTTACAATACATGGAGAAGAGAGATTTAGCCGGTGCCAGTAACACCAAGATCCTGCTTCTTATCCTCTTTACCAGCACCAAAGACAGGTCCTCCAAGCCCAGCCGCATCAGTAACCTTGTCTTGAAGCTTTTCCACTTGGATTCCACCTTCGTCTTCTTTTGACCTTATATCAAGCTTCGTCTTGTTCTGTCCTCCCTCCACTGACTCGTACGTCGTCGCCGTCTTTGACCCCATCGGCTCTGCGCCTTGTGCTCCCGACATTGTTGTTACTACCGATCTCTCTCACTCATCTTTGTCCCCACCAAAACTCATTTTATACCCTCTCGCTTTGCCACCTGGCCAAGGAGATCATGTTACACATGGCACTTCTTCAGAAGCCACGTGTCTTAATGGAGTCGAAGAGATCCTTATCTAGTACTTTGATCCTTATCATCTGTTGGATTTACGCTTCTTGATGTGATCTCTTCGTTCTTGGAGTCCACCAATTGGAGTGTTCTCGATGTTCCATGTAAAAAGCTCTTTAATTGTGTGAATGAAAATGTATATGAAGTGCAACACTGACGCCACATACAACGCATGCAACAATTCGACAGGAGCACGGTGGATTTCACGGGATGAACATGAGAAAATTAAAGCTTTGTGGATGTGCATGACTACGCATTCAAATTAAGTCCACTTTAGATGCAAAAGGAAAGCCTAATCTGGACGATGCAGAAACCTGTGGAATTTAGGATTTCACTGTATATAATCTTTGAAGAGAACTTGGCGAGAACTAATCTACTCTTTCTGAAATAAAGACGAACACTACATTGTGAAATATATGCACCGTAGAAGTTACTTAAGACCCAACTTTACCTTTATGAAGCGCAAATTTAACAAATGCGCAGCTCTTTTAGCTCAATGAGCGCATAGACAAGAAACAAATAGCCAAATTTATTATCTGATTCCTCTGTAGAATTTTCCCCCCAAAAAAAATATATTTATTTGCATTTATATTTATTTGTAAGATTATTTATGTTTACATAACATATAGTTTTAGTATCTTTACCAAAAAAAAAAACAATAATTGGAAACTATACATGCAAACATTATAGATTAAAAACTGTACTTTTCGTAAATATAAACATAATATTTTAAATTTCAATTAGTGATACAATACAACCACAAGATATATATGTGCATTTTGAACTATGAGACGAACTATGAGACGTTTAATAACCGGGGATCTTAATCCAGCGATATTTACGGCGGTGAAAGGCATCACATCATACGTGTCCAGCGTTCGAACCTCCTGGATGCCCAAACTTTGGCATTTTTTAATCAAACAAAAAGAAATTGATAGAGAGGAAACTCAAAACCAAGCGTTCTTCAGAAAACAACAAGAGGCCATTTGTATCGTTATCGATGTGTCACTTAGGTGGTGAATCCGGTGATTGTTTGAGTGGTTTTTGGTTTTTGGTTTTTGGTTTTTTAGATTTTGGTTTTTAGATTTTGGTTTTTGATATTTATATATATTTTCTAAAAAAATTATAAAAGATGTTTTTTTTTTTAAATTTTCGTTTAAGTTTTTTAATTATTAAAATAAATATGTAGAAATTATTAATAAGGAAATATGAATACAAAAAAACTTATCTTTTAACTATTTATTTGTTAAAATTATAATTAATTATTTATTAAAAATTAATCAATAAAATAAAAGAATT
>OVAY01001942.1:0-22794 GCA_900406395.1 Kernera saxatilis | reverse complement strand
AAACGTATATGCATGCTAGTCTGCCAAATTTTGCGAGAGGAGAACGTTTCAAATTATAGTTACGTTATCTTAAGTTTTACAGAGAAAGATATCATGTCCGGGAGACTCTGAAGGAGGAGTAATTGCAAAGACAGAGATGAGGACTTTCTCAACGCAATTAGACCTAGTCGAAGTGAGTTTCCATAGAAAATTACCATCATATAACTAATGACTTTTTCTACAAAATAGCGGTTGCTCAAATTAATAACCCCTCGGCAGCCTGCCTGGCAGGCTGTTTTGTAGAAGAAGTCGCTGGTTCGAGCCTCATAATTAAGATAATTTTTTTTCTCTTTGCGTTTGATAAATCAGCCAAATAAAAATTATGCTTAGAGTCACCTAAATCTCAGGGCCAACTCTGTGCTTGCGAGCTGCTACATAAAAGCATCATGTAGCTTTGCAAACGATGAGATCTTTCCACAAGCGTGTTGGAAATATATATAAATCGGTTGAAAATCCGTCAAAAATTTCCGACCGCATTCAGATTGAATTTTCCGACAAAATTTCCGACCAACTACGACAGTTGGAAATTTCGACCGATTTCTAACCGATTCTCATTTCTAACGGACAATTTTCGACGATGTTTTCGGTTAAAAGTTGGTTGAAAATGTCCATTTCCAACCATTTTTCAACGAATGCCCATTTCTAACAGTTTTCCAACGAAAATAGCGGTCAGCAATCCGCAGTATTTATACTACTACAGAGCTGGGCTGAAGATACTTGACCAAAGGCTACAATTTGTTGCTTTTAGTGCACCATGTGGTCATCAGAATAAGTTGTATTGTTGTAAGGGCCGCACAATTCCCATTCACCCAAATTATTTGTTTTTCCTCTAAAGGAACTTAGTAAGAAAATGGTAAACGACCGATAAAAGCGCAACGCAATTGATGAAAACTAGAAAACATCTACCAATATGTAAATCCATAGATCCGTAAATGGTGCCGGGTTGGAAGTTGCACAACTTCTCATTGACAAGTTGACATACAAAAATGAATTGGATACTCTTTTATTCTACATACATATATAAATCTTAGTTTTTTTATTTTTGTCATCAATACTTTTCCGCAAACTTTAAACATCATGCAAGTTATTGATCATCTTAACAACACAAAAAGATAGCCGTTAACAAAAAGGTACTACGAGAACTATGAGATTAATGCAATAATTTAGCTAATACTGTATTTATTATTAACTCAATTTTAAATACTCATATTATAAGAAAACGGGCCATTGCCTCTTACAAATTGTAGAAAAAATTAGAAATAAATGATACCTTTACTCTATTCTTGTCCATCTATACCTTTATAAATCAGTTTTCGTAGATTATGTTTTATATAAATAAAAACTCAATTACATCCAAATCCTTTAAATCTTTAAATACGTTTTTTTTTGTTTTAAAACTCAAAATCGGTTCACTTGTCGATCGTTTGTGATAAGAACTAGTAGAGATTCTAAGTTACTAACCAAAGCACTAGGTAGATAATTGATTTCCACAACCGTACTTGGTTCTATTACGTAATCTTTGGAAACCATAATCTTTAGTTCTTCAAGAGTAGTAGTGGATTCCAAAATAAGTAATCTACCACGTTTTTCTTGATCAACAATAAATTTCCACTCGTTGCCAAAGGATTTCCAAACACTACACGTTACGTAAATCTCCAACATACTTATCTACGAAATAAAAAGAGTCAATAAAATCTCTCCAATAGAATTCGCACATATCAATTTGTGATACAACAAACAACATATTAAAAAAACTCACCACAACTTTTTTATTTTGATGATTGATTTTCGCGTTGATATGAAAATAGGAAAAACAGAAAGAAGTGAAGAACATGAACGGCATGATAAGATCGAGATTTTTAATTCCAAAAAACACAGAATACATGTTCTAAAAATCGCAGAACATGTAGGTTAGGCAGAATATATATTCTATGCTGTCGTAGAACAAAGAAAAATCGTAGAAGATATTTTCTATAACTCGCAGACCATGTAAATTAGGCAAAATATGTATTCTACGATATCGTAGAACAAAGAAAAATTGCTTAAGATATTTTCTACAATTCGCAGATCATGTAGATTATGCAAAATATGTATTCTACGATGTCATAGAACAAAGAAGAAATCATAGAAGACACATTCTTCAACCCGCAGAACGTATAATACGTATTCTACAGCTCGTAGAACATATCAAAAAAGATTTTCTAAATATTTTTTTGTTACGTTTTTAGAATAATCGGAAATTTCTATTTCCTTAAATATATTTTTTTTGTTACGTTTTTAGAATAATCGGAAATTTCTATTTCATTAAAACAAATTATATTTTGGAGTAGTTTAGTCACAATTGTGCCTCTAAAAAATGATGTAGTAAACAAGAATAGAGTAAAAATATCATTTATTTCTAATTTTCTCGATCCTTTAATTAAGTTGCATGTTAAAATATAATCTTATGTGTGATAATTTCAAGTATCGATGAAATGAAGATGGAATGAATATTTAATGTATCAGCCTCTTCACTTGATAACATAAGAGAAAGCAAGTGAAGAGGGCATCAAAACATAAAAATAGAGTACCTCTCTAATATTATCTTACAAAAAAATGGAAGCAGCAAGAATGAGTTTTGGACTCAGAACTCAACTTCCATTCATTCGTGAGGGTACTCCTAGTCGGTATGGGTATGCAAGCCTTATGATGCTACGGCCCCCACACAAAGTATCACTCTTTCTTAAGACCAAGCTCTCTCTCATTCCTCGCTGTTTGCATTCAGACCAAACTCTTACTCAAAAGCAGAGAAAACACGACTTGTTCTGTGTGAGGGCTACAAAGAGTACTAGTGATGATGATCTTGAGAGCACTCGTCCTCTGATTCAGTTTTCTCCTTCTCTTTGGGGAGATTACTTTCTCTCCTTTCCCGTTGACCACTCTGTAAGTTCATCTGACCCGTTCATCACAATATGTCAAGTTGCAGTCTTGCAGAGAAGATAATTTTTTTTTTTTTAACTGTGGAAGTTCTGGGCCTTCGATCCATCATTTTCTCATGCTTCTGGAGTTAGAATTTAGATATTCCGATTTAATGAATAACCATCCGTACCAAAAGGGTATTAAATCCGAGGCAGAAGGGAACCAACCCATGTACTACCACTAGGTCATTCTTGATCAGCTGTTTTGTTATTTTTGTATAGGAATCTGATGAACTAGCAAAAGAGATTGAATCGGTGATGAAACCGACCGTGAGAGACAGACTCATGTCTTCTCACAACGGCTACAAGGAGAAGATTAGTATAATCTATTTGCTTGTTAGCCTTGGCATCTCATATTACTTTGAAAACGAAATCGAAGAGATTCTACATCAAGCTTTTGGGAAGGTGGACGAGTTGATTGCTGAGGAAGAGGATCTAGAAACAATTTCGATCATGTTCGAGGTTTTCAGATTGTACCAACACAAGATGTCTTCCGGTAAGAACATCATTTTCCTCTATTCATCACATGTACGCATGATGATGGCTATATCGATTTCATTGTAGATACCTTCGAAAGATTCAAAGGTGAAGATGGTAAGTTCAAGGAGAGTCTAGTTGGGGATATTAGAGGAATGCTACAATTGTACCAAGCCGCGCATCTCGGGACACCCTCTGAAAATATATTGGAGGAAGCCAAGAGTTTCGCTAGGAACCAATTGGAGTCTTTGGTAGTCCAAGGAGCGAGTACTACTCCTAGCCATCTGTCCACACATATTCGTAAAGCCTTGTACAAAGCTCGGTATCAAAACATGGAAATACTAGTCGCGAGAGAATACATTTCTTTCTACGAGCAAGAAGAAGGTCACGACGAGACGCTTCTCAGATTTGCAAAGCTCAGCTTCAACTATTGCCGGCTGCTTTACATCCAAGAGGTCAAAACGCTCACCAAGTACGTAAGCCAAGGCTGTTCACAATAAATTCATTTCCTTTACTACTCTGTTGTTTTAACGGTTAAAACCTTTAGGTGTAATCAATTATATGAATTCCATTTTCCCCCCGAAAACTTCATAATGCATTTAAGTCGCAAAACTAATTGGAAATAAGTAGACTAGCATATAACTCTCTCATTTTTTTCTTATGGTTATAAGATTTCATGTTCTTTCTCAATGTGGCATTTATAATAAAGTCATGACCTCAAAGTTCTAGAATTCTATGTGTTCTTGATATAATTATTTTTATTTTTTTACAGATGGTGGAAGGACCTAGATGTTGCTTCTAAGCTTCCTTTCGTGAGGGATAGAATTGTGGAGACCTATTTCCCTGCGTTGGGAATATATTTCGAGCCACGATATTCACTTGGGAGAATTATAACGACTAAAATTATCATGGTCGTGGTTGTTTTGGATGACACGTGTGATGCATATGGAACTTTTTCTGAAGTTAAAAGTATCATTGATTGTTTGCAAAGGTAGTGTATGCATCCTCATCGTATCTTCTTTGTCTTGTAGACTTAAGGTGAAAAACGAAAACTTAACTCTCATGAGTCAATTTATCTTTAGTTGAAAATAAATTTAACAAGCAATATGAAATGGCAAAATGGGTAGGTGGGATCTTGGTGCTATTGATGAGCTACCAAGCTATTTGAGAATAGTAGTTCGAAATATATTGGAAACTATGGAAGAGATTGACAGAGAAATGAAGCCACGAGGAAGATCTGTTAGTGTGCAGCACACGATAGACGAGGTAATAGGTCTATATATATAACTTCATTATAAGTCTTTTAAATTGAAATAACGAAATATAATATTGTTTCCTCAATGGGTTTGAATGAAAACCGTAGATTAAGAGCCTGGGGCGAGCGTACCTAGGCATATCGAAATGGGCACGCACAGGTCACGTGCCAACCTTTGAGGAGTACATGGAGGTTGGGATGCTCTCCTCGGGGATGGATGATTTTGCATCATACAGCTTCATCGCGATGGAAGATTGTGACCAGAAACCATTGTACGAATGGTTCAACTCCAAACCCAAAATGTTGCAAGCTTTGTGCGCTATATTTCGTCTACAAAACGACATAGTCACCTACGAGGTATTATACCAAGTGACAGATATTATAGATGTGATATCAAGAGGATTAATTAAGACTAGGTCTTGCATTTCTTTTCTTTGTTATGTAACGTTAGTCTTGCAAATTAACAAAACTCTATGTGTGTGAATATAAAATGAGCAGCAAGAGATGAGCAGAGGAGAGGTTGCGAATGGGCTCAACTGTTACATGAAGCAACACTGTGTGACTAGAGAAGAGGCGGTCGAAGAATTGAGTAAGATGGTTAGAGAAAGCTATAAGATTGTCATGGAGGAGTTCTTGATGACAATCGATGTGCCAAGTCGTCAGGTTATGGTGCGATGCCTCAACATTGCACGCATGGTCGATGTGTTTTACAAGGATAATGATGAATACACTAATCCGCATGGAAACCTCAAAGATCTCATCACCTCTTTGTTCGCCTATCCTTTTCTAGTTTGAATCGAATCGGACCATTTCCTATTTCTTGTTTTTAAGTGTTTGCCAGATATCAACGTTTTAATTTCTCAGAAAGATTTAAATCTAAGATTTTGGTTTTCCTCTTTGAAGATGGCCATTCCTTATCAAAGTTTTTATCTATCCAATTAAGAACAACTTCATTGCTTCAAATCTGGCCTCTTTTTGTTGACTAAGTAAATCATATATACGAAAAGAGAAGAAGATCTCTCTATGTTGTGCCACGTCACCAATTTAAATCATCGTGAAAGTGCCATATGTCCTCCCAAAATTTTGTTAATACAAAACAATAAAAATTATTCAATTATTATTCCAACTTCAAGACGAACTTGAATCTCTTCACCTTTTTTAAATTAATGTTAACGTTGTGGTTAACTGAACATTTGTACAACGATCAAGATATAGTGCAACAATTGGAGAAGAATGTCAAGAGACAAATAAGATTAAGAAACGAGTGTAAACCTGAAAGTGGATAAGAAAGAAAAGGAAACAGAGAAGTTAACAACCGTAATTTCATCTTTGCCGATCTATATACACGTTAAACATATATATGGATGCCAAAACGAAAAGAAAATAAATACAAAACATATACAATACATCATTTTTATATTGTTCATGTTTCATGAAGTAGTCAATAATAAAAGATAAGTACTTATTTTAAAATTGGTACTTTACTAAAACATATGTAGTAGAAATTAAATTTGCGCATTAAGCGCGGGTAGTGGCCTAGTTATAATAATTAAAATCCATGGAAAATTATTTTATGAAGACAATGTGACATAAATTAGTCTAGTCAAAAATTTGATTATCATAGCAAAATATCTAAGCATGGTGATTAACAAAACAAAATATTATGATCATTGTCATCTCATCTGACATAATTGTTTATATAACAGAAGTAACATATATAATCTAAAAATAAAACCATATAATCTGACATAATTGTTTCTTTACAGATGTCCTGTTTTTATATTTTTTTTGGTTAAACTTTGCAGAGTAAATTTTGTTCTGAATAATATATTTTTTATTTGTATTAGCTAGAACATATGCTCTATATGTTCAATTTTTTATTTTTATTTAGAATACTCAAGTGACCGGATCACCTTCTCTCGTTTTGCTGTTGCCGGAGCATGCTAGAAATTGTATTGATATGATCATATGAAGTCGGAACTTTATTAACTCGTTTCACTTTCACAGCTTTTAGAAAACCCTAATTATATTTACATGATTCAAATCGAGAGTCGTTTAACGAATACATTGGAAACTTCTTTACAGAAAAAGAACAGAAAAGAATTAGCCTAAAACACACACAAAAAGAAGTCTTTGAAAACTTCTAGGTTACTTGCTCAGCAATCCACGAGAAAACTTTGGAGATATCTCAAAACATCGTCCACAAACAAAGATCCCCAGGTGCTTGAGTTTACCATCGCGAATCCGACTTTATCAAGAACCTCGCCGTTGAACTTTGGCTTGACAACGGCCACGACGTTGCTGCTTCCTCCTAAGTAGCTGTTTTTCGGCGCCGGAAGCTCGCCGGTGAACCATCCATAGCTAGTTTCGACTGATGATCTTGTAAAGTCCAAAATAGGAAAGGTGCTCTTGTAATCTCTGTGCATGACTTGCCACACCATTCTCACTTCTTTCATACCGGCGACGAGTCCCAAGTTGCTGTCTTGCTGACGTCCGCTTCGATTTGGAACCGCTCGTTGGAGCCAAACACCAGATCCTTCCCTCTTTTCACAACCGTTACGCTCTTTAATCCGCTTGACACGTAGACGGTGAAAACGAGATCGGAGAGGGAGATCTTGGGCTCCTCTGGTTTGTTTTTACGGCTGCGTTTCACGGCAGACGCAACGGTTGAAACTAGGCGCTTGTGCGAGATCTTCTCTGTGGTTTCTAAGGCTGCGGCAAAGTGAAAAGGCTCATACGCGGTTTGTTTTAACCTCCATAGATCCTCCGAGGAGAAACACTGTAGCCACGCGGTGGAGACGCAAGAGGCGACGGCGAGAGTCTCAGGCTCCATGTAAGGTCCAACAAGGCAGAGAGCCCCCCAAGTCGGTGGGGGCGGCTCGGTATGTTCATGCTCGTCGTCTTCGCGTTTGCGTTTCAGGGGGTTTTGTTTCACGGCGGCGGGAGAGGAGAACACACGTGCAACGACGGAGACAGAGGGTGATGACACGTTTGGAGACATGTGGAAGTTAGGGTCTGATTTTTCTAATTCACTTGTTTAGCTCTGTGTTAATGGGGACCCCTATTTATAGCGGTTTAGATTTAACTTTTCCTAACTCGAAACAGATCAGGAAACGCGTTTCTTAACGTGCTTTTTATTAAGGCTCCGATTTTTGGAAAAGTTTTTGGATAAACCATTTTATTATCCAATCAAGATTTGGCTTTTTGTAAAAGTAAATTTTCTAAATTTTGGAAACCTAGTTTTTGATTTTTTTTTTTTTTATCTATTACAGTATTACTAAAACCGAAATTCTTAATCTTTTGTCTTTTTTTTTTTTTTATTTATCGAAAACCGTGTTTTATATATCTAGATCAAACCAAACTGAATAAACTAAAATTAATTGATTTAAAAAAAAATTATATGTATTATTTAAAAGTATATAAACATATTAAACAACTATAATACTAAATTGATCATTATCTATTTTTATTTTAAAATTACTTATTAAATAAAACTCAAACCGAACCAAATTGTAACCGAATATGATTATATAACAAACCGAAGCAAATTATAAATGATATTACAGAGTTTCATTTTTTTCAAAACCAATAAACTGAAAAACCCAAACTGAACCAAATCATATAAGCGCATGAGAGACACATAAGCAACAACAAAATCATCATCATTAATTAAGGTGATCGTTATATTTTTGTTTTTTTAACGAAAGTGATAGAGAGAGAAATTGAGAGAGCACAAAAAAGAAATCATCACAAAGAGATTCTGGTTTCGAGTGCGAGAAACATATCAAATAGATCACGTAGATAAAATGCGGATCAAGTTTATTGGGAAACGGAACAGATTAAAATACATGTACATGAGAATGAGAACCACTTTTTATACGCTTTTAAACCGTAAATTTTGAATAAATAATTAAATAGTAAAAGCGGATTGAACGGATTAACCCGCTCAGAAACTACTTAGTTTCCACTTTTCCATTCAGAGCCTCAAATCTAGTTTTTTTCCAGTTAATTATACCTTTTTGTTTTGTTTTAGTTCATTATACACACGCTTAAAACCGGTACATTAAAATATGATATATTTTGGACTGAAAATAATAAAAATAAGCGTAAAAAATAAGTATGGATGGATATGTATGCATAGGGGGTGGACACAACTTCCGTTCAGTTCCGTTCCCATTCCATATTTATTATGAAATTTCTGGGATAAATGTTTAATTGTTTAAATATAAATATATATTCTTATATGGGATAAATGTTTAATTCCTGAACGAAAACTGTACGAAAACAAAAATTTCCAAAGTCATGTTTGTCCTAAATACACAGTACACACGCTATTTGCTATTTCTTCTTCTCCACTCTTCACTCCATTTTCTTTCTCAGGAATCTTGCAAAGTTTTTAAGCTTTTTTCTCCCTTGTTCTTCACCTACATGGCTCAGACTCTCCCCATTGTTCTTGCAGACGCCCTTGCGTTCCCCAATGGAGGCTCTGTTGCTCGCCCAACATTTCGGTCGAACACGACTGTGAATGTTACGACTACCAACTCGCTCTCGGTGGCTCGTAAATGGGTTCGAAAGCTGAATCTTCTACATCCTAACCACGGCCAAGATCTTCAGGTGAGGTACTCCTCTGTTTTGACAAGATTCATCGTTCATTTGTTTTGGGTTTGATATCTTTTTCATGTTTGGTCTTCTTAATCCTCTCTGTCTTGTTACTATGGACTCAAAAATTCATAGTTTAAGATCATATTGGTGGGTTCTAAGATGAATTTTGTTTTTAGATATATGCTTCATCTTGTTTAGTGATGATTGTTATGTGACATCTTAAGGATCTCATTACATGATTTTGATCTCGTTACATGAATTTGATCTCTTCGTAGGTTTGGACATTTTATTTGACTTACTTTTCCTTCTGTCTCGTTAAAAACAACAAAAACAAATAAGATGAATTTTGTTTTTGCTTCATCTAGTTTTTTTTTTTTTTTTGGTCAAACATATGCTTCATTTAGTTAAATGATTATTATTATGTGATATCTTATGGATCTCGTTGAATGATTTTGATTTCTTCGTGGTTTTGGAATTTTATCATTCATTGATTTTGGGTTTGATATCTTTTTCATGTTTGGTCTTCTTAACCCTCTTTGTCTCGTTACGATGTACTCAAAAATCCATAGTTTAAGATCCTTTTTAAGATGAATTGTTTTTAGATATATGCTTCATCTCGTTTAATGATGATTGTTATGTGATATCTTAAGGATCTCGTTACTTGATTTTGATCTCGGTACATGGTTTTGATCTATTCGTGGGTTTGGACATTTTATTTGACTTACTTTTCCTTCTATCTCGTTAAAAACAACAACAAAAAATTAGATGAATTTTTTCTAGATATATGCTTAATCTTGGTGTCAAAAAAAAAAAGATATATGCTTAATCTCGTTAAATGATTATTGTTATGTGACATTTTATGGATCTCATTGTAGGAGAGGAAGAGGGTGTTATCGGTGATAAGCTTAACTCATCCTTAATCCAGCCATTGGTAATTAGTGTTCGATCAAAACACGACAAGTTTATTTCTTACTAAACTAACTTTTTTTATAGTAACAAACATATTAATGACAGACATTTGATACTCTTCAAGGACGAATATTATATGATAGATTTTTTTATAAAACCATCATTTTTAAATTTAAAAAAAAAAAAAAAAAAAAGACGGTACAAGTGACAACAAAAAGACATTTTAGTGATATGTTTGATTTTTTTTATAGCTTTAGTGATGTTTGTAAATATAAGTGTGATTTAAAAGTTATATATATGACTAAGATGATTAGATTAAGGTAAAACATAATTATTTTCAACAACTAGCTAGAGTTCCAAAGAGTTCAAACAGTTAGGCAAAAATTAAGATTGCAAAACTGTAATTTAGTTTTTTTTTTTATTGGCATACTGGTTCTATCTTTTGGATGATTAGAAAAACTCATTCTTTCATTGGTCTTAATGAACATTTACCTTCAAGAACCAAAATAATCAAAAAGATTGAAAGAAGAAATAAAGCCTCAAATCTATCATTCACTCTTCAAAATCTGTTGTTATGTCTTATATTGATGTAGTGTTTTAGATAAATATATATTGGAGTTTAGCAAATATTTGTAGTAAGTTGGCTTGGACCGGTGGATAGTCGGGTTTTTGTCCGGCATGTCTCAAGTTCGAGACATCTATGGCTTAATTTTTTGGTTTTTAAATTTTTCTTTAATGAAGGGTAGAACTGTAATTTTACAATCATCTCCTTCACGTAAATCTCTGCAACCTTACTTTCGCGGCCTTCATTTTTATTCACATCTTTCCTCATTTTTTGCATTTTTTTGATCGTTTACCCTCTAAACTTATATATCTAGCATGAACAAGGAACAACTCTAATAATATGCTATAACAACTCATATAAATCTGTTGCATCTATTTAAATAAGTCTCTTACAACATTTCAAATTACTCTCATTTATTAAATTAGTTTGCTACCATTTCTAAAAATTTATCGTAACAAATTCAAAAATATTGCAAAAAGACAAATTAGGGTTTCCAACTATTAGTGCACGCCGCCGTCTCCTCTAAAATTGCCACTGTCTTCTCCAAATCGAAAAAAATCTGCAAGAAAAAGGTTAGGATATGTAGATCTGGTTTTTTTAATGGCATTAGTATATAGATCACGTTAATAATTTAAAGGTGACATGTAGAATGCTGCGTAAATGACTAGGAAAACCGCTTTACCTCAGGATTTGAATGGTGGAGACGACGTCTGAGAATGACCGGAAAAAACAAAATCGAAGGAAGACGAAAGGTCTCGGAGAAGACTCGGGGAAGATGAACAGTCGATGTCCCATAAGTGGAAAAGACTGATTTCTGATAATCACCAGAGAAACTTACAACCCAAACTCGCTGGATAACGAATACGGCGTCGGAGAAGACGAAAACCAAAGACGACGTTGGAGAAAACCGAATACCCTAAACCCTAGGAGTCTCTGTCGAAGAAGAGAGTTTTTGAGAAGATGAAGAGAAAAGAGAGATTTTAACAGTAATTCTATCAAATTATTTTTTCCTTTTTGTTTTAAAAAATTTGGTTCTAAATTTTTTTTTCTTTTGTTTTAAACTTTTTTTCACCACATTACTGGTTTTTTTGGGTTTTAAACGTTTTCTCCACTAAGTTACTTTTTTTCCTTTTACAAATTTGGTTTTAAATTTTCTTTTTTTTCACAATGTTCCTATTTCTTTCTTTTAAACAAATTTGGTCATTTTATTTTTTACATTAATAATATATTATATAGATAACTTTTTTTTTTTGACATTTTTTCATTATATTGCTATATTTCCTTACTTTACTTATTTCTTTTATTAATTATGTTAATATTATATGTTTTTTTATTTTATATTTTTTTATTGTATTGACACATGTTACAATATAAATTAACAGTGACACATGTCGCGATCTGGTTAATTAAAAATAAGCCTAAGTGTCATGCTTATGTTGTGTGCGTTCAACTATTCACAGCCCTCAAAACACACACATATATTTTTGCCTTAGCTTAATTCAAATCTAGTAAACTTGTAGTATAATTATTTGGTCTTCAGTGGATTGATCCCTAAGTACTACTGCGTTTGATGTGCATTTGCAGTCTTATTTGAGAGTTTAAAACCTGAGCACATCACCTTTCTTCAACATATTTCCGTTAGATCCCTGAGTGAGCAGAGACCGGTGAAGCCGGAGCGGCGATTAGGCCGTGCAACCGCCGGAGAAGCTCTCGAATCGACCGGCGGCACAGATCTGAGAGAAGATGGGTTTTTAGTGAAGTGGGTATTTTGGGACTGGATCTTGGGGAGATGTGGAATAGGGGACGACAAGGTTCACTTTTTCTTAGCCATCGTGGTTTTCAGGCAGCGGAGGCTAGGGACTGGCGCCGGTGAGGAGGAGAAACTTCGATTTTCTTTTTCCCCTTTTCCACGAGGAGGAGTGAGAGGCGAGTGCCGTTTTTGAGAGGGACTATTTTTTATACAAAATTAGGGTTACAAGTGGTAAGTTTCGTTTATATACGGGGATAAAATTTCCGGTTAGGTTTAATAATTTCCAGTTTAACAGACTTCATTTACCGTCTGCATGTCATAAACACTAAATAGACTATAAATTTTAAATAGATTTCACTAGAAGTCTCTCAGACCCTAAACTCTAAATAGACTTCACCTGAAGTCTTAGAAGATAAACATACTTCCCTTGAAGTCTGCTAACCCTAAACCGTTATATATGTCCGGTAAGTTTTAGGGTGGGTTATTTTTTAAACTCAGACTGACGGTAAAGTCTTTATGTCTAAGCCTTTAAGTGAAATCTCTAAACCATAAATTATGAATAAACTTCACCTGAAGACTTCACATAATCTATAATTAGACTTCAAGTGAAGTCTCAAAAGTTGAAAAGACTTTATATGAAGTCTGCTTAATCTAGACCCTAAATCGAGTATTTTCCTTTTCATAGTTAAAAATTCTAAAAAAACTTATATCAAAAGGTAAAGTCGGTTAATATATTCAAAATATAACTCGTCTATGGAAATTTAACAACTCAAATAAAAAAAATTTAAATCCAAAATCTAACCCTAAACTATAAACCCTACAAATCCCTAAACCCTAAACCATAACTCCTAATCCCTAAACTAGGAACCCATTAGAACCATAAACTAGAAAACACTTATAAATATAAAACATCAATAATACGAATACACTTGACCACATAAATACATAACTTTATGGTTATGCATAAGGTTATTTAAACATCTCCATCCGTTGGAGATCTCATCAAAAGGTTCTCACCTTTAAAAAAATTATTTTAATTAATAAATATATTAGAACCAATATAGTTAATACATGTGGCAAAAAGTGTGTGAATGTTGCTAGAATATTTCTCAAATAAGAATCAATTCTCCTTCTCTTTCCTCATTTTTTAGTTTTTTTTTTCATTATTTTAAAGGGAGAAATTGAGGAAGAACCCCTTAGTGGAGACACTTTTAGGGTTATTTTGGTATGATATGTATTGGTTCATTATTAGTATGTATTTAGTTTGTAACGTAATTTATTTTACTTGGTTTAATTTGATTCAGTTATATGAAATTTAATTTATATACCTCACAATTGCTTATGGTTTGTTTATGCATACACATTTATAATCAAATTAATTTTCCAAATTTTTTAAAATTTAATATAATATTTAATTACATCTCAGATTTCATTTGCAGTCTGCTCAATTGTGTATATAGTTTGTAACCTATATGATCTTACTTGGTTTAAATTACTTCAGTTGTATGAAATTTTAATTTATATATCTCAAAATTATTTATATGTTATTTATATATACACATTTTTAATCAAATTAATTTTCTTACATTTTATAATTTAAATCTAAGATTTAATTACGCATCATCCTTCATTTGTAGTCTGTTAAAGATAGATTTATGCATGCACTCCAACGAAAAAACTTTTTAATTATGTTTTAGACTTCATAAGGCTAAAAAATCATTGTTATTTCTATTTTTTATTTGGTCATACGAAAAAATTATAATTTCCCTATCCATTTGAGTTAATTTTAATTAAAATAAAATAAAAGATCTATTTTTGCATTTATAACCAAATTTTAGATTATTTTAGCAATTTTTCCCAAATTTTCCTTCTCGTCTAATCTTCCATGTAAGTTTTCCTTTTTTTTTATGTGTATATTAAGTTTTTTAGAAGATTAGCTTGTTAGATCTTAAATTTGGAATACTTATGTATTAGATTAGATGAGATTTGAAACCGGAATTTGAATATTTTTTGTTAGATCTATAGAATTTATTTTTTGGTATTTTATCAACAAATATGTATGGAATGGATTATGAATTTATGATGTCTAGATTTTGTTACAAATTTCTCCATGCTTTTTTGGTTATTTTTGAGTTTTAGGAATTTTTATTTTTTTTAAATGAATCTTTAGGAAACCGAAATATATATTGAACTCGGATTTTTGGATTTAGGTACGACTCAATAATATTTGTAATAGGAACCAATTTACACATTTTAGATCCGATTGGTAACACAAAAACAATAAAATAACTTAGCAGACAACTCAACTTTTAGATCCGATCGTTTTTAAAACCCATATAATATTTTAAAGACACAACTTGGATAATATAATTTGATTGTTGTCACGATAGACTTTAGAAGTCTCTAAATTTTAAATAATAAATCTTGACATAGTAAGTCTTTTATTTTCTTGGCTACTCCCACCACATACTACATAAGGTAAGGACTTGACACATTACCACCATACACATTACCAACAAAAACCAACAGCGATACCAGAACTTTTATATATCACCATATATTAAGACTATCAAACTGCGGTGTCCACTTTACGCATTGACAACAGCTCCTCCTTCACAAACAGAAACACCAAAACAATATGTTAAAATCTAGTTTGCCACTTGCCTAATTAATCGCATTAAAACGTATGATTCGACGAATGGAGAAATTACCGTTAGGGTGAAGAACTTGACCAGTGAAGTAAGAAGAGCAATGGTTACAAGCCAAGAAAACATAGGAAGGTGCAACCTCAATCGGCTGCCCCGCTCGTTTCATCGGAACTTCAGATCCGAAACTCTTGATCTTCTCCTCATTAAACGAGGCCGGGATAAGCGGTGTCCATATCGGACCAGGCGCCACGCCATTCACACGGATACCTTTATCAGCTAGCTGAAGTGCAAGCCCTCGAGTAAACGCCACAATCGCTCCCTTTGTAGCCGTGTAGTCGAGAAGCGATGCGTTTCCCTTGTATGCGTTCACTGAAGTTGTGTTGATTATGCTGCTCCCTTCCTTCATATGCTTCAACGCATGCCTAACAATAAAGTACCATCACAAGTGCGAGTTCATCAAAACAAAAACAAAAGTGTCGATTCAATTCACCTTGTGAGGAAGAAGTAAGAGAAAATGTTTGTGCGGAAGACTCGTTCCAGCCTAGGCTCATCGATCTCTTCGATCGAACTGCTCTCGTACTGCTCTGCCGCGTTATTGATCAAGACATCGATGCGTCCAAACGCGTTAACGACCTCATCAACGACCCTCTTGCAATTCTCGTCGAATCCTAAATCCGTTGGAATCGCAATCGGGTCTTTAGACTCGGAAGCTTTTGCCTCCATCAACATTTGTAGCGTTTCTTGTGCGTCTTTTTCCTCTTGGCCCTTCACGTAAGTGAAAGCCACTGTAGCACCTTCGAGTGCAAAACAGTAAGCAACAGCTCGACCAATCCCGGAGTCTCCACCGGTTATCAACGCCACCTTTCCCTGTATATATGTAGTTGCATACATACAAAACTAGATTAAGCTAGACTCTAAAAGAAACTAAACTAAGCACGACGTTCATTAAGATAAGAAAACATATCTAACGTAAAAAAAAACTGAGCGAATGATACCCAAAACACAAACAAGTAAAAAGCTTTCTTTAAGTTCTTTTAATTTGTCTAACCTGAAGACTAAATTCGAATTGTGATAAAATAGTTAATATCTAACATTGCATATATGTTAATTCAGAAAAAGAGTATCGAAGGTTAAATTCTACGGATTTATGGACGATTTGAACAACGATTTTTCTAAATCATTGGTAAAACTCCAAATGAACCATACTCAACAAAATAAAACAAATCAAAACCTCGGTTTCTTATTAATTTTTTATTAAATAAAATATTACCTAGCTAAAGACTAAATTCGAATTTAGATCAAAACCGTATCTCATATCTAACAATGCTTCTATATTTTTTTTGTTGGAATATTAACTCATCAGAAAACAAATATCGCACGTAAAAAGATTATTTGTGCATGATTGCAATCACGAAGAAAACAAATATCGCTCGTAAAAAGGTTATAGAAGAATAATTACACGAAGCTTGTTGGATGGTTTGTAATCTGAGCTAGCGAATTGTGGAGTTGACTCCATGACGTGTTCTTTGCCAGGTTGTACACCTCCTTGCTTTTGTCTTTCAGACGCCATCGCTCTTACACACAGAAGCTGAGATAATATTCGATTTCTTTCTCTCTTTCTAGGTAGAAATTTGTGGGTTTTGTTTGGAAGTTGAGAAAATGAAAATGTAACGTTTGATGATAAGACTCTTGACGAAGTTACTAGTCGGCACAACACGTTCATGGCCATTATATACATGTGCACATATCTACACGGTATATTGAAGCAAGCATATATCTCTGTGTAGGATCTGACACGTGGCAGGCTGAGGGGCCTGACGTGAGCAAACGAGGATACACGTGTTGGTGAATCAGGTGGGATTTGTGGTAAACGATGATCCGTGTGACAAGGACAAAACCATTTTTTCTTTCATACTTTTAACAAATTTCTACGTTAAGAGTGATAAGATTTAGAGAAAGTTTTAACTAAAAAAAAAATAAAGATTTAGAGAAAGTTACTTCTTCTAACTTTAGAAAAGAAAAGATTGTGTATCTACTATTTTCACACAATTGTATTCAAAAGAAGTATTGTTTTGGTTTTTTTATCTATAGTACGTTTTGATCTAGTACATCAAAACCTAACATCTAAATTAATAAGTATATTAGTCTAATTAAATTAAGTAAACATTAATTTAAAATCTAGTCTATTATACAGACCTTTTCAAAAGGAACTACGTTACATTTTATAAAAAAAATTATGTTGGACAAGTTTCGGTTAGAAAGAAAAAATAATTTCGTACAAAATTTTGCATGCTACATTTTTTTGGTTTAATTGCATGCTACATTTTGAGAAACAAGAGTTATGGATACGTTTGGTAGACCAATAAATATTGTGAATGATTTTTGGTGCACAAACTACAAAAAAAATACATATTTCCAGTAATTTTACTAAATCCAAAAGCAAAAATTGAAGTAAAATTAGTTTAAAAACCCTTAAATCTTTTCAATTTACTCGAATACTATAAGGTAAAATCTGATCGGATAATTATACCCTAGTTCTATATTTTGTTTTAAGTGTATTTTCCGTTGCGCATGCCTGACACGTGACGAGGTTGCGCATGCATACACGTCGTATTTTGGCAAAACGAAGCCTACTCTCTGCCAAGTGTTTGCGACTTTAACGAATCTTATCAAGAAAAGAGTAAATGTTTTTACATCTGAAGATGTTATAAACAAAAAGGGTGGAGTCCCAACACAATTTATTCTGTTTGCCTTCCTGATCTCCTACACTGCTTTAATTACCTGAAAAAAATAAGTAAGAAAATCAAATTGTGTGTGTGAGGAGGAATGGTCTTGGTTACAAAGATGTCTCTCTCTTTCTACATCATTCACCTTCTCATTTTCTCCTTGATTTTCACTTCTGTTATCTGCAACGGTACGCTCTCTGCCTCTCTCTTAGTGTAATCACATTATGTTTATTTTAGAAACTTGTACTTGAAATGAATCTTCACTTACGTAATTGCATGTATTATTTTCTATATTTGGAGATTATAACATATGTTTTTGCCTTAGATTAAAAGATGTTAGCTACTCCTTGTGGATTTTGTGGTATAGAGAAATACATGTATACTAATATTTCTTTGGGTCGTTTGCAATTAGTTTCAAGCACATAATATTTGAGTTAAAATTTTAATCCCTTGCATGTTTATTAAATTCGTTAGCTACCATAATTAACTGCTTTACTCAAATGGTTGTATTTTTTTTTTTTATAATATATTAGTGGATGAAATCTTTCTTTTTGTTAATGTATGCATGTTTGCTTAAATTTTTTTTTATTTTTTTTAATACTAGTTGATGGAATCTTTCTCATCGTTTTCTTTGTCTTTGTAATGTTGTAGAGGCGGAGGATAATCTTCTTCAAGGCCTAAACAGCTACCGAACTGCTCAAAGAGTTCCACCTTTTGCAAAGAACGACAAGGCTGATTGTGTGGCCGATGAGATCGCCGACAAGCTCGAAGATAATCCATGCACAAACCACACAACAGCAAGCACGGTTACTCCAGGATCAGTCCCTCCACGGTTATCGAACTACCAAGAAATTCTCTCTGAGTGTAAGGTCGACCCAAACAGTACTCGTGACGGATTGATCTTACCGGTTTGTATCCCTAACCGGGTCCCTACACTAGCTCTAACTAATTACACCCACACCGGTTATGCTCAGTATCTGAATGATTCGAGGTATGTTGGGGCTGGTGTTGGGTCGGAGAAAGAGTGGATGGTGGTTGTTTTGACGACGAGAACTCCTGGTGGAAGCTTTTCTGTTGGTGACGCAGGGTCAGTGAGAGTTATGGCTTGGTTAGGGATAACGGGGTTGTTGTTTAGTTGCTTTATGATCTTGTGAGGTGATGATGTTTTTCTGTTTTGTGTGAAGACTCTTTTGTATATTGTATGCTTGTTTTATAACCATCCTAATTAACAACAAATTAGAAAGTATAACAAAAGTAGTTTTGGTCGTAGAAACGGTAACTCGCGTTCAATATCTTAATTGCCAAATTTGGTATCATATGAGTGAGTTGGCAAATTTGTGCATGAAAAGCGATTTCATGAGAATACGTGTGTGTAGGTTTGGCGAAGAAACACGAGTTTTAAATTTGAATTTGTTTTCGAAAATAATGTGCAAGAGGTATTTGTTTTTTTTCTAAACTATGTAATTTGTAGAAATCTACAACCCAACAAAAATAAATAAATAAATAAAAGTATATAACCAAATAAATGCTTAAAGTTTAAATTGTGCTAAAACTTTAAACTAAATTATTAGATCAGGGTCGGACTTGACATAGAGAGGATTTTAAGAAAGATTATATACAATACAACATCTACATTTTAAGACAATTGGGAAATTTATTTATTTTTAAACTATTTTGAATTAAACTAATTATAGTTATGAGGTTTGAACTTCTATCTAACTAAAGTTGTTCTGAAGGATCAAATTAGGCCAACCCTAATTTAGTCTGTCATGACTCTTTGCATTTCAAGGCGTCCCTAATCTCGTGCCACATGCTCAAGCATATTCGTGTAATTATTCTAAGGAAAGAGGCGGTTCACGAAAATTTTCCCACAACGTTATATGCTATCAAAGCCGGTTTAACTGCGCAAAAATGGACATGAATGCGAAGACAATGTTTTTTACGGGCTACAATTTAGTCGGTTCAGGTAAAAGTAAATGTTAAAATCTAAATTCGCTATCTTCGAATTGGATTTTCAAACCGTTTTAATTTAAAAACATTATAAAAAACAATTGGTAAAAGTTTAACAAGGCTTCAAAAATACAAAATTTATAGTATTTTGAAATTTTTTAAAAGTTATAGTATCTTAAATTAGAAAGATAAAGAAAATACAAAAAGTGGTTTTGTTTGAAGAATGTCTTTCTTTTCACTGTTAATCAAATATGAATTAAATGCCAAAAAAAAAAATCAAATATGAATTAATAAGTTGCTTATTTTGTTATGTTTACTGTGTGAAATGGGGTGAAAGGCGTTGGATACTCTCATATTCTCGTAACTGAAATTACAATGGCTCAATTTCAGAAAAAACAAAATTAAAAATTACATTGGCAATTTTTTTTTGGACACATCAAAGCTTTAGTTGAAGGAAACGATTTCTTTTGGATTGGCTAAAAATGTAATTGCATAATATATAGAAAAAATTATAAGAAATACCATAATTTCAAAAAGAACTTGTTAAAACTACCACAATTGCACACACCTTATATAATCTACCACAGTCTATTCAAAAAAAACAAAAATACTCTCAAGTTGATACTTGACATGACAATTGCATAGAATAATCAATATTTTTCATTTTCGTTTTTCGATTTTATAATGCAGCTTCCGTTTGTCCATCGCTATTTATGTTCATTACTTTTATAATGTCCATCATAAGTCTTGTTCACTATTTATATTAAAAATTTTAAAAACTTGTCCACTTAATATTGTTTTAAAATGTTTATTTGTCCATAGCCTATCATTTATAACTTTTATGTAATTCGAATATACATAATGAATAATAAATAATAAGTTATGGACAAATAAACGTTTGGAGACAATATTATAAAGACACATTTTAAAAAATTATAATGTAAATAATGGACAAAACTAATATTGGGCAATACGATTATAAAAATGATGAACATAAGTACCGATAGACAAAACATAAGCAGCGATGGACAAAACGGAAGCCGCACAACTGTCACGTCATGTCAAATCATGTCTGATGTTTTGGCTAACAAAAGTATCAACTTCAATAGAGGTATTTTTGGTATTTTTGAAAAATTGTGGTAGATTCTAATTTTTTTTTGAAATTATGATAGTTTCTAAAATAAACCCTAATATATATAACTAGAATTGGCTTTTTCTTATATTTCATGGAAAAAATGACTACAATATCAGAACAAATAACCAATTGTCTTTATTTTTATTAAAGCCATACTACCATAAACAACAATTACATTATAAATTATTTTTTCATACATTTAAATTTGCTTCAAGAAGACCGGTAAGCAATAACATGGGGATAAAGGTTTTTCTTTAAGCATCAACCAAAACATTTTCAACTGCATCTTATCACGCAAATCTACTTCTTTCTATCATGTTTCACCAAAATTTTGGTATTAGCTCTTATAACGTTTATTTTGACCCCTGTTTTAGAACCCCTAGGATTTGAAACTGTTTATTCTCTACAACAGACTTTAAAGAGTTTTCAAAAATATAAATTGACAAGAGAGAACAATTCACATTCAAATTTTTTTTTTTTTGATATTTGACAAGAGAACATACGCAGAACAATTGCATGGATAAGGACACATATTACAGTCCCATAAAACTTTAACCGACAAGATATGGTGGGTCAAAAATGCGGCATACAAAGATTCGTACGAAATTTGAGCAGTAAGTAATTCATAATAGTCACTAGTGAAAGCCACTTTGATTTCATCACAAATGGGTGTTAATAAAAAGACATTTGCCTCAAACCCCACATAACAATCTTCGTCTCACTTCATCTCATCTCCCCACAAACTCTAAAACGAATCTCCGACTTCTAACCCTTGTGAACCCTAAAACGAAAACTTTGAAATCATGGATTCATGCCGGATGTACCTAGCTTCTCATCCCCGACAAGGCAGTCATGGTTCTCGTTGAGAAGGTTTCGGCCCACAGATACACAGCTATCGTTTCTCTAGTTGAGAGATGACTTGCTGGCTAACACTCAACATGTCACTTACTACTCATGGAGAATTGAATCATTGATAACATAGTTTTTTCTTCATGTCGATTGGTCCAGCAATATGGTTATTGTTTTGCCATTGCCTTGATACGCCACTTTGAACCCTTCTTGAAGATTAAGAATATTTTACCAATGGAAGAGTCTATCAATCCAAGACTTTATCAACAAGCTTCCTAAGGATTTGATAACTGATGGCTGCTTTTTCCAAGTGCTTCCCTTTTAATAGTATAAATTTATATACTTACAATAAATAAATAAAACATATTCAATATAAAAAATAATATTCAAAAAAAGAAAATAAAAATTAAAAATCTAGTTTAGTGAGCATATAAAATCGAGTTTTCATTTATTATTTTTGTATCTAATTAGTCATTTTCGTAACTTATTTTGTATCTAATTAGTCATTTTTCTAACTAGGGATAATTTATCATATTCTGTATCAAATTAGTCATTTTCCTAACTTATTAGTTTTTTATTGTCTCTGTTTCGAATTTTTTTTTAATGATTATTGTTCTAATTTATCTATAAATGAAAAGTGAAAACAATGATTCGATTCCAATTGAAGAAAGGAAAATTCTCTTAAAGATAATTTCTAAAAATGTCTTTGGATAGTTTACCTTCGAGTTTATAGTGGACTATTATCCGAGATCCGAGATCCGAGATCCGATCCGGGATCCGCTCTGATCCGATCCGAAAAACAGGATATCTGGGGCAGATGGATCCGGATCCGGATAGTGAAATTACGGATCCGGATCCGGATATTATGATTTTAGAATCCAGATATCCGGATCCGGATCCGGTTTTATTATATATATTAAAAATATTAAAAA
>OVAY01001941.1:0-11556 GCA_900406395.1 Kernera saxatilis | reverse complement strand
ACAAAAAAAAAAAAAAAAAAAAATTTTCAAAAAAGTGAAAAAAAAAAAATTACATTAACATTTATTTTTATTTTTATTTTTTTTTTTCCATTATTCTATTTCTATTAAAACTATTTATTTAGATATTTATAAGATTTTTTTAAGGTTAGTTTAGTCATAATATAACAAAAAAAAAGGGTAAAGGTTTAGTTCCACAAATATATAGTCATTATGATTTTTTTTTCAATTCTCAATAATTTTATTATTATTATTATTCGATTTTATAACCACAAATATATGGTTAACCATAAATAATTTAAATTAACTAAATTCAAAATCGAATAATGATATCTATTATTTATAATAAAAAGGAATGTTTTTCCTTATCTTTCCAATTCTCCCTTTTCATATTTACATTAATAAATTGTTTACTTTATCAAACCTTAAAAAGAAAGGTTAGATAACTTAGATTCATAAAATAAGGAAAAAAAATTCTTTTTTAGCTAATTCTCATCTTTGCCTTATCTTTGTGAATCCTTTTAACTAATTTCCCCTAATAATTTTGTATATGTTACAAAAGATTTTAAGAAATATTTTTGATGAATGCAAACAATTAGGTGGATATCTTTTGTAGTTACTTATTGGAAATACGTTTTTTTTTTTTTTATTATAATATCATCTCAATGATTTTATTATAAATAATATATATTATTATTCCATATTGTTAACCATAAATATTTTTGCTAACAAAAGTAGTTAGAAAAAAGATCATAATGTCCTTATTATATTCTCTCCTATTTTTGGGACCACATGATATTTTAAATTTTCTATCTTATTTTTTGGATTATTTGGGACCACAAATGGTTCTTTATCTCAAAATATTATTTTATATTTCATGAGTATTCTCTCTTCTTACACTTTATATCAAATATATATATATATATATATATATTTACTTACATATATAAATAATAATTAACATAATCAAATATAATTATATAGTTAACTATTTATATAATATCTATAGTTAACTATTTTGGTGATTATATGAATTTTTTTACAAATAGTTAACTGTTTATATATTAACTAAAATTAATTATTTAAAATATTAAAAAATATAGTAAATATTTGTATAGTTATGTTTTATGTATAGCTAACTATATAAAAATTAAAATTATAAATAGTTAAAAATTTAACAGATAATTAATTATATTTACTAGTCATATTAAACAAAATCAAATTTTTTTACATATACTGTACAATAGGTTCTAACTATGTAAATTAATTTTACAACTTATAGTAACTCGATAAAATAGTTAACTATTTATATAATAATTATATAAAACTATTTGTGTGATGATATAAAGTTTTTATAAATAGTTAACTATTATATACATCTAGTTAGCTAGCTGATATAGTTGGCTATAAAAAATTAATTTTAACATATAGTTACATATATAGTTATAAATAATTAACTACTATAATTATAAATACTTATATATAACTATATGTGTGAAGATATAAAGTTTTTATAAATAGTTAACTACTTTATACAAATAGTTAGTTGATATAAATAGTTACTATATACATATAGTTTACTATGTAAAATTAATTTTACATATAGTTAAGTAACTCGATAATAGTTAATTTACTTTATAAACATAGTTAACTATAAATATAGAACTGATAACTCAGTTAATTATTTACAAACATAGTTGACTATGAACATACCATAATGAACTATATCTACGAACATAGTCAGAATACAAGAGTGTGAAGGTTGAGGCAAGAACACAAGAGGTGTAAACAACGCTAAGTGTTGTGACTGGGCTTGTACTGACTAGCACGAGGCTGCGAAGAAAGATATAAATTCTTGATTAAAAAGACCTTTCCGTATTATGCCACACACTAGAGCAAATTAAAGTTATACCTTTGTGCAATTGTTGCAGAGCGCATCACATTGAACCCAGATGAGATCACTGCCAGTGTTAATATCCAAGTCAAAGAGCTTTGGTGGATTTCCTATGTTAAGCAACACATAGTAGTGCCTGCAAAAAAAACCCAAATATGAATGGGAAAAATTACTTCAAATATAAAAAAAACAATTAAAGTGTTTCCAATAGAAGGGGATATCGTAATCATTATAACAGATCTGATAATCATTATAACAAAGCCATATCAGATTTGATAATCAAAACTTGAATCAAGTTCTTCGTCAAAAAAAAGATGATAATATAAAAAAGGGAAAGCGTAGCCAAAGTCAAGCTAGATTCAGCAGCTAGGCAGTATTAGACAAGCCCTAGATTCATTCTCAATCAAATCCGATATAGCACCATATAATTTTCGCGAAAAAGATATCGGACCCTTATAATAAAAAACAAAAACTGAAACACCAAGTCCGTGAATTCGGAGAAAAGAGACAACATATCTAGATGGTAAGAGATGAAACAATTTGAAAGGGGGTTCGGAAATTTTTTAACCTTATCCCTCGAACACGGTCCGCCGGCGATGAAGAAGACAAAGCGGTTGAAGCGAGAGAAGGAAGAAACTAGTAAATTCGAAATTAGGGTAAAAGGTGAAAGTTAATTTGAGCCCAAAATTTATAAAGTAAACTGTAATTTGAATTTTAAAATAATTGAATTTTTATTTTTTAAATGGAAAATACTGACAGAAAGCGACGCAGCTGAATGATATTATATGGTGTGACAGAAGGGTATTATAGGTAAATAACATATACTAATTGTTATATACTTAATTTGTTTTTTATATCTATTATATACTTAATTATAACTCATTTTCATGTTATTCAATGCAATTACTCAAAAAACAAAAGGAAATACGGTGGACCACAATAATTCTTGAAAAAAATTATGTCCATTCAAACTTATAAGTTTCTTTATGCATATTTAGACCGATAAGTTATAAAAATACATTGATGAAAAAAATGCTCTTCAATATTAAAGTGAAATCATGATTAAAAAATATTCAACCATACCAAAAGGTCTTACAAAGACTTTGCAATCCTAGGAGAAATTTTCTCACCGGTTAATACTAATTTAGCAGATAGTTCGCAGCTTAAGCGGGTAAAGCGGATGGTGGCTTTTCTTAGTAACATAAAGAAATAGTTTAATTAGATGTTTAGTTTTATAAAATGGTATGTCAAATTAAAAATTAGCAAATCGATTATAGCACATCAAACAAAATTTTCTGTTTATCGAAGAGTTGTTTTTTTTTTTAAGTTTCTTTAAATCTAACTCTTTCATATATATAATACATAGTGGATATATAAAAAATACAAATCAGGTAGCAGACCGACAATCGGAAATAATAATTAATGACTTTTCTGTAACAAAAAAATATAAAAATTCTAGTGGTAATGAAATATATGAAAGATTCATATAGTCTAGTGGTAAAAGTATTCTACAGCCAAGTTCGATCCATCTGTTGCGCGAAATTCCGAAACTCCAATACATTGTTTTTGGACATCCACAAGGATATGGGTTCTTGCTTAAAAAAAAAAAAAAAGAGATGAATACATTTTCTTATCTCAAACACAAACACAGATCCCAACCTCCCAAAGTAAGATGAATACACTTTCTTATCTCAAACACAAATCGTCTGAGCAACACTGAGTTCCATAGGTGAATTTCGTTAGGGAGAAATCGATGGGAAACCATTTCACATTTACACTTTCTCATCTCAAACCGCCGTTGATTCTGATGACGACAAAGACCTCTCTCTTCAACCTCTTTTCTTCTGTCCTTCTACACGTCTCAAAGTTGAAAATTCAAAACGGGAGTATGTGTATTCTAGCAAAAACAAAGTTGGCCCGGTCAATACTTCCCCTTACTTCAGTGATGAACAAGTCCAACAATTGTTAGATCACGACGGCCATTATGGTATTTGTAAGCTCCCTCTAGCCCCTCTCTTTAAGTGCAACGATAAAGATCCCGACAGTTACGATTGCAAAACATGCCGAACCTCAAGTCTTGGCGACACTAGCTATTATTTTTGTGTCACATGTCAAGAACAGTTTCACAAAGAATGCGAGGAGGCTCCAGTTGAGATCAAACACCCTTCCTATCCCTTTCTTTCTCTAAATATTTTTAATCATACATTTAGTTTTGTTAGAAAATATTTATTTTATATAGTTATCTATATATGTTGATCGCATAAGGAGTAATTTATACGTCGACCCAAAAAAAAAAGAAGTAATTTATAATAATAATAAGTATACATATGATCAAAAATATTTAGCTTAATGTAAAAATTAGAAATTTATGATGGAATATTAACATAAATCATTGCACCTCATCATATCATCATTTTATTAAAACTGAAAATTAAGTGTCTTATAATTTAGCCAAGTAACATCATTTACACGTTGAGCGTTTGCCCACCGTTTGAACACATATGAATTATAAATATTCGTAGAACATGTAGAGTGTGTAGAATATGCAATCTAAAATTTCGTAGAATATGTACAAAATACATAATGTGTTCTTAACTATTAGAAAGACTTTTTTCGATCCAAAACATGTCAAAAATTCATATTTTCGATTATCCCTGCATATCAAATCAACATTATGATTTTATTAATACCTTTATGGCTTTTTTTAAAAGAAAAAAAAGTAGATAAAGTTAACAAAAGGGTAGTTTAGGCATAAAATACAAATTTTAAATAAAGGTGTATATGGACAAATCCAAAAAAAAAAAAACATTTATTTCCAATTTTCCCAATTAGAAATAAAGAATCATTTTTTGGAATTTTTCCATATATACATTTGTTTTTAGGATTTGTCCATATAAACTTTATATTAATTAAAATCCAAATTTGCCTTTAATTTTGTGAATTATAATTTTTTTTTAAATTTAAATTAATATTTTCAAAAACCAAAAAAAAAATTAATATCAAACCCTCTCATAAAAAAACAACAAAAAACATAAAAAAAAAGCTAGAGAAATTTAGATTTGTTCTCCATTTAGATTCGATCATGATCATTTTGTTTTTCTGCCTTAGCATTAGTAGTGTTCTACAAAAAGGGATGTGATTCCGATGGTGACACATAAGAAGATTGGAAACATTTTCTTTTTAATCTCATAAAGTATTAATATTCAGAGTAGCCAACTCAAAGCAGTTCTTCCATTGTTCTTAATGGTTTTGTAATAGAGAGTATATTGGTAGGACTCATCCCATGAATGGACTTTCTGACATTTTTGGTCCCTTAGGCATATTAATGAACTAGACCATCACAAACTGCTCAAGTTCATATTCTTAAATCATAATCGTAACTCCAATGTGTTTCAGAAGAAAACAAGTAGAAAATGGAGAAATGATCTTATTCATGTTTCACGAAGAGAAATTCAAGATTAAAATAAGTGTTTAACTATTGATTATCTCTAATGAAAATATGTTTTCAAATGATCTACATACACCATTAATCACGTAGACCTACAGCATATTAATCTTTGACACAGAAAAAAAAAACTCGATATGAGAAAGGATCACGATTTTGATTTCGAGAAGGGTCCACGTTTTTTTCTATTGTTTTATTTTAGTCAAAACACGTATTCTTAATTTTTAGAACGTAATCTAAACAACATATACGATTTTCTTAAATAGTAGATTGCTAAAATATTTTGTTTCCTTATTTTACGATTCGGTTTCCTTTTTTTTCAGAATTCTAAAAAAAATTAGAATAAATATTCTGAATTCTTAGATATAGAGTAAAGTATATACGACTTATTCTAATTTATCGTAGATATAGAGTAAATGATAAATACATATTCTAACTTATAGTAGAACATAGAGTAAAGTATATAATTCGTATTCTAAGCTTTTAGAACGTCTGTCTAATATGTGTTCTAAACCCGTAGAACATATAGAATTCTAGATATTCGCAAAACATGTAGAATATGTAAAGTATGCAATCTAAAATTTCGTAAAACATGTTCATAGCTTAAGCGGATGGTGGCTTTTCTTAGTAACGTAAACAAATAGTTTAATTAGATGTTTAGTTTTATAAAATGGTATGTCAAATTAAAATGAGCAAATCGATTATAGCACGACAAACAAAGTTTTCTGTTTATCGAAGAATTGTTTTTTTTTTTTAAGTTTCTTTAAATCTAACTCTTTCATATATATAAAATACATAGTGGATACAAATCATGTAGCAGACCGACAATCGAAAATAATAATTAATGACTTTTCAGTAACAAAGAAATATAAAAAGTCTTAAACCAAAAAATAAATATAATAATTAATAAATTTAAAAAGTACAAGCTTAGGTGTATTTATAAGGAGAAGATGAATACAAAGCTTCTTATCTCAAACACAACACAGATCCCAACCTCCCAAATCGTCTGAGCAGCAACAATGAGTTCCATAGGTGAATTTCGTGAGGGAGAAATCGATGGGAAACCATTTCACATTTACACTTTCTCATCTCAGACACATATCCCAACGGCCGTTGATTCTGGTGACGACAACGACCACTCTCTTCAACCTCTTTTCTTTTGTCCTTCTTCACGTCTCAAAGTTGAAAATTCAAAACGGGAGTATGCTTATTCTAGCAAAAACAAAGTTCGCCCGTTCAATACTTCCCCTCACTTCAGTGATGAACAAGTCCAACAATTGTTAGATCACGACGGCCATTATGGTATTTGTAAGCTCCCTCTCACCCCTCTCTTTAAGTGCAACGATAAAGATCCCGACAGTTACGATTGCAAAACATGCCGAACCTCAAGTCTTGGCGACACTAGCTATTATTTTTGTGTCACATGTCAAGAACAGTTTCACAAAGAATGCGTGGAGGCTCCAGTTGAGATCAAACACCCTTCCTATCCCTTTCTTTCTCTCCAACTTTACCCTGCTCTCAATGACTTGGGCTTCCGTTGGATGTGCATCTCTTGTAAAAATCCGATCTATGACCTCATTTATCTTTCTCCTACCTACAGCTTATTTATGCATCTACTTTGTGCGATGAAGCCAATATCCATTTTCATAGACCACCCGAAAAGGCATCCCCATTCTCTCACCTTTTTCCCCAAACAAAATTTCTTACCGTGCAATGTTTGTGGTCTGATTTATTACCTTAGTCCCACCTATGTCTGTTCTCGATGTGCCTTCATAGTCCATCAAGATTGTATCTATTTCCCATACGTCATAAGAATATGTCGTCACCAACACCGTATCTGTTTTACCTATTCGCTTCCATCTGGAATATTGTCTTGTGGAGTCTGTCGCAAAAAGGTTGACAACAGTTACGGTGCGTACTCTTGCAACAAATGTGATGATTATTTTGTTCATTCAAGATGCGCATTGCGGTTAGACTTGTGGGATGGGGAAGAACTTGAGGGAATACCTGAAGAACCTGAGGTAGTTGTGGAGCCTTTCGAGACGGTAGCTGATGGAATCATACTCCACTTTTCTCATGGCCATCATCTTAAACTCGAGATCAGTAGAGATTATGATGATTACAAGTATTGTCAAGCATGCGTTCTTCCAATCTACGAAGGTAACTATTATTCATGTGTGGATCAATGTGACTTCACTTTACATGAAGGATGTGCAAATTGTCCCCTCAAGAAACATCATCCGTTGGATGCTCGCTCACTTACGCTAAAAGCTGCTGCTGCATATGGTTCCTTCCTTTGTAGTGCGTGTGGGGGTTTTAGCTGTGGTTTCGTCTATTGTGATTCCGAAAATCGTTTTAGACTAGACGTACGATGTGCCTCGGTTTCTGAACCGTTTAAATATGAAGGCCATGAGCATCCCTTATTCCTAGCTTTAAACCCAAAAGAAGAGGAATCGGCAATATGTCAGATCTGCCAAAATATTGAGACTTACCGTCCTCGTAGAAAGCTAAATTGCATCGAATGCGATTATGTTATATGTTTCCAGTGTGCTACCTTACCATACAAGGCAAGGTATAAGCATGACAAACATTTTCTCACATTTCGGGAAGTGACGGAGGCAAGTGATCAATCAGGCTGGTGTGAGATATGCGAAAGAGAATTAGGAGATTCAAGAATGAGAGGGTTCTATGCGTGCGATGAGTACTGCTGCACCACTCTTCATGTTCATTGTTTGCTTGGGAAAGACCCGTACATGAAACCTGGTCAAACCATAGAAATTTATCAGGACGAGGTTCGTATTCTTCGCAACAATACCATGTCTCGCCCATTTTGCCATGCCCTTGAGTGTGATAAAGAGCGATGTCCATACAAAGTATTTTTCGAAAAGAAAAACCGGAAATTCTGTTCTTTCAATTGTTTAATATAAGTAAGTGTCATGAGACAGTCGGTTTGCCATCTCGTCTGTGATTTTGCTTTGTAATATTTTCTTCTGGTTTAAACGTATTGTAATTTTCTACATTTCACCTGTAATACCTTCTGTTTCTTAGAGCATCTCCGTCGTTTTGGAGTTCTCGTTTTAGAATTTTATTAATAAAAAATATAATGATTTTATTATTAAATTAAATTTTAAGCAATAAATATAAAAATCCAATGGAATTAAAACAAATTGCATAATGGGGTGAGAATCTATTTTCAATTGAGAACCGATTCTTTCTCTCTTTCTCTTCCTTTTTTATATTTTTATTATTTTAATTAGGAGATTCTTGATGAAAACTATCCAGAGTGCTCTTATCTTTTCCGTACATTTCTATTTTTATTTTATTTTTCAATCTCACCTTGTTTTATTTGTTTTGGTCATCAATTCTATATGGACTATGGTATTTCACTTTTATTTGCTATCTAATTGGTTGTCTTCCTCTGTTTTAAAATTTGGAGACTGCCCAAGCTGTTTTTGCTTATGTTTCTAAGGATACAGAGAAAGAGTAATGATTAATCTGGTTCGTATTCAAAGAAATCTATAATAGACGAGTCATTCAAGTTAAGCAATTTACAGAAAATCGCAAAGTAGTTTGAGAAAGAGCTTATCATAGTTATTCGATAGATTTTTTTTTGGTCACAGACGCACTTCATTTATCAATTAGATAAATACATTGGATCTATCATTAAATTAATAAGGATCATAAGTACCAATAAAAGAAAAAGTAGTTTTTATAGCGCATACATTTTTGGCTAACAGATCAACTTTCATGTTTTTTTTTTGGTGTCGATGAACAAAGATAAAATCTAGAAAATATTCGTGTAAAGCCGCCAACTCACCTTAGTTATGATGAAAAAACTTGCCATTTTTTCTGTGTTTGACACCATAATAAAGAAGAGTTTAAGCAATATTATTGATAAATGCAAAAAATTAGGTGAATATCTTTTATAGTTATTGGAAATACATTCCTTGTCTTTGTTATAATATCATCTCAATGAATTTATTATAAAAAAATAGATATTATTATTCGATTTTGTAACCACAAATATATGGTTAACTATAAAAATTTTAAATTAAATAAATTCAAGAGCACAAATTTTCATTTTTGGCATGTAAATGTCATTTTCGGCATGTAAATTTCATTTTCCTCAATTGATTCTTCATAGGAGAGTTTTTTGGGCGAATTTAATAATATGGTAAAATATAGGAAATATTGTGGACCATAATAAAACATGAGAAAAATTATGTCCATTAATACTCATAAGTTTCTTTATGTAGATTTAGACCGATAATTTATAGCTCGTGTTATACAAATACATTGATAAAAAAATTAGGCTTTTCATTTTTCAATATTAAAGTGAAATCATGATTAAAAAATATTCAACAATACCAAAAAGTCTTACAAAGACTTAAAATTGCAATCCTAGTAGAAATTTTCCCATCGATTAATACTAATTTAGCAGCTAGTTCGTAGCTTAATTAAGCGGAAGGTGGCTTGTCTTGTGGCCTCATGAGTGGGAAGGGAATACCCTCCTGCAACAATCAATATTACAAATCATAAGTAAAAAATATATTAAATCATTCAGAGAAAAAAAAAGAAGCATTGAGGTAATAGAGTGACCTTGATGTTGAGTGAGTCGGTAAAGAGCATAGCAAGTCTGTCTATTCCCAAACCCCAACCACCTGTCGGAGGCAATCCATATTCTAAAGCTTTACAAAAGGTCTCATCTAAAACCATTGCTTCATCGTCTCCGGATTGTCGATCCTTGAGCTGATCAGCGAATCGCTGGCGCTGAACCACCGGATTGTTCAACTCGGTGTAGGCATTGCAGAGCTGATCATGCGGTCCGGTCCAGTTTATAACATGTTAAGTTCAAACCAAACTCTTAAAGAAAGGATGTGTCAAAACTCATATCATCTATACTTACTTCATGTTTGTTGATGAAAAGCTCGAATCTTTCGGTCAAAACGTTGTTCGATCTGTGCCATTTCGCCAATGGACTCATGATCACTGGATGGTTGATGATGAACGTTGGATTCACACATGTCTCTTCCAGAAATTCTCCAACAAGCTGCACAAAAAACCGAAAACGTTTCAGATTTCATTTATCATTATCCTAAAACAGGTAGGATCAAGGGATACACAAGAATTTTTACTTTATCTAACAAACGAGTTGTTGTCTGAGGAGGAGGGCATTTCACATCAAACCTCGTGCATGCATCAATCAGATACTTGTTAGCTTCTTTGCTAGCCAAGTCTTTCGGTATATTGAGGTTAGCCACCTTCTCTAACTCTCCTATCATCTCAATTCTCCTACAAAAACAACCACAGATAAGTAGCTAGCTAGCTCCTACGGAAAGCTTATACCCTCAAAACGTTGTGGTTTAATCATTGCCTCAAAAGCTACCTGAATGGAGGTGTGAAGTCGATTTCGATCGGATCCTTATCATACCCATTAGCATGATACTTGATCTTGTAACCACCTGTTAGTTCCTTGACCATACCACTCAGCATATCCTCGGTCATTTCCATCAAGTCATAGTAGTCTGCGTAAGCCATATAGAACTCGCAAGTGGTGAACTCCGGATTGTGGGTCATGTCAATACCTTCGTTTCTGAATTGCTTCCCTATCTCGTAAACACGGTCGTATCCACCAACAACAAGTTGCTTAAGGTAGAGCTCAGGCGCGATACGCATGTAGAGCTGCGTATCGAGGTCGTTGTGGTGCGTCACGAATGGTCTTGCAACTGCTCCACCAGCCTTCATGTTCATCATAGGTGTCTCAAACTAGAGAAAGATTATAAATAATATATCAGAGTTCTTGAACCAGAGCCACGGTTTAAAAGAATGAAATGTTTTTTCGAAACATAAAACCTCCAAGAAATTTTTATTGTTCAAGAAACTGCGGATGTAGGTGATGATTTTAGCTCTGGCTCCGAATATCTGGCGAACCTCCACATTCAACATCAGATCAAGAAAACGCTGGCGATATCGAGATTCCTGATCAGCCAAAAAAAAAAAAAAAGTAACATCAACAACTTGTCCAGATAGAAACAGAGTAATAGAGACGGTAGAAACCTAAAACATCCAACCAAAAAAAAAAATAATGACATTCAGCAATGTAAAGAGGCTACAACAATTCATATAACCCTTAGAAAATGATGATATATATATACCAGATCTTTCAGTATATATGCTTCAGGATTTCTCGGATCGCCTGGAACCCAGTTTTCAGGTTTCT